>AZLU01000118.1:97987-124856 GCA_002224055.1 Pezizomycotina sp. ARF18 | reverse complement strand
AAATCAAAACCACTAACGAAATAATAAATAATAAAATACTTAAGAATATATTAATCTCTCACACCACCTTCTTCTCATCTGTTCTTCTCTCTCTCCCTTTCTTTTTCTTTTGAATCCTCTGTTAATCAATCAAATCCAATCTCCTTTTTTCACTCTGCCAATTTCCCGTCTCGTATATTGCTGGCCAAAAAACTTTACACTATATTATTCCTAATAATAGGATAAGCAAATAAGAGGGGATACTTTTTTACTTACACGAGAAAATCCAATTTTGCAGCAGCTGGTCGGCACAGTAATATTTTTATTATATACTATTTTAAAAATTGATCCCCGGTCCACTTCCGGCCACACCACGACAATGAAAAAGTCAGAAATTATATTATTATTATTATTATTATTATTATTATGTTGTCCTTGTTCTTCGACACTTAATTACTTCTTCATCTTCCCGTCTCATTCTCTCCCTTTTCTTCTCCGACCGACCCATCTTTCTCACAATCCTCTCCATCGCTCCTTTCGATACTTCACTGTCATCGTCTTCGATATAATTAAGCCGGTGGAAAAAATCGACGAGAAATATTCAGATGTTCAAAGCGGTGTTTGATTGCACTTTCTTAGACGGCTAGAAACGAAAAAGGTTACAAAAATGAGCGGCGTAAGTAGACCGTGCAGCCCTTTTTTCTTTTTGTTTTCGTTTTCTGCGCACAGTACTTTTACCCACATACTATACGCGATACGTTTGTGAAAAAACACCATTGTTTTTCATTGCTTCACTCGTCCCATTATCAACGTGGAGTATCTCGAAAAGAATACTTTCGGTGGCGTTGAAAGGGCACGAAAGGGCAGGGAGAAGTTTCTCGATGAGGGAAGAAAGATGCTGGCCTTGGTGTTTTCTCTTACTTATTGCATTGAACTGTGCTACCCTAAACCCAATGTTCTGGCATAATTTTGGGGCATTCAGAAATGCGACGATGAAACAAACCAGGTGGAAAACACATGGCGAAAAGATTTCGAATCCGAACCTTAATTTAATCTCACTAACTTTGTAATTTTTTTTTTTTTTAATTGCAGAAACAAGGATACGGTACGTCTCCCACACGAAGTTAATGTTGTTTCTATTCAAGGCAACAAATACATACAAAAAGGGTTGAAGAAGGAAATCGGAATGAGAAAATTTTCAAAATATCGCGCCGCTCATTGTTGCGGCGAATAATTTGGAACTGAAATTCGACCTGAATTGCGTATAGATCTCTTCAATACAGATTCTAACAAATTGGACAGATACGGTGGTGCGCCGAACCCATATGCGCAGCAAGATACGTCGTATAACCCTACGACTCGTATGGCGCGCCAAAACTACAAGCAACAAGGCCAGGGCGGAGGTGTGTTCTAGATAAATACCTAGATGGAAATTTCTATCAATTCCCCTCTTTTTCAAGTCGAGGAGCGAATAAATGAACCGAGCCTTTCCCAGTATTAATACTAAAGACTAGAGAAAATTAACCCTCCAGGCTACGAAATGGAGCGGCTTAACGGACCACCATCCCAGGCCAACGACCCGGCCTTCTTCCAAGAAATCGGCTACCTCCGCGATGCTATCAAAGATATCAATGCCAATATTGACACCATTGAGGGGCTGCACCAACGGTCGCTATCGACCATCGATGAAGAGCCACTGCCAAAACACCGCAGAACTGGATGCCATTGTCGCTCGGACTTCCCAGATGAACCGTAACCTCGCCAGCAGGATCACCGCGCTGAAGCAGAAGGACGTTAACAAGGAACCGCAGGTTGGCAGTCTAGATAGGTCGTTCAAGGAGACGCTACAGAGATACCAGAGGTTGAGGCACAGTATCAGAAGAGGGTCGCGAGCAACTTGCAAGGCAATACCGCATCGTCACCTGAGGCCACCGACCAGGAGATTCAGGATGCGGTTGAGAACGCCGACGGCCCATTTTCTCGCAAGCGGTATGCAGAACATATTCGGTTGGTTCTCAAGTTCGTCAATTTCAGGACTAACTTTTTTTTTTCTCCAAACAGGTTATGCAAAATCGCCGTGGCGCTGCCAGGTCTGCTCTGCAAGAAGTCCGCAGCCGTCATGCTGAAATCCAGAAGATGAGAGGACCATGGTCGAGCTCGCTCAGCTGTTCGAGGAGATGAACCAGATGGTTGTGCGCAGCAGGAATACGTCCACAGATCGAAACCGGCGCACAGAATGTCCAAGAGAATACGCAAGAAGCCAACGTCCAATTAACATCAGCCGTAAAGAGTGCGGCCGCTGCCCGCAGGAAGAAGTGGTGGTGCTTGCTCATCTGCAGTATGTTTTTTCTCCCGCAGTAAAGCGTTCTCTTTACAGGCGACGTTTTCGCCATTACCTTTTTTTGGACTCACAGAAGTGCTAACATATGGAATAGTTCTTATTGTCATTGTTATTGCTATCATCGTAGCAATCGTCGTCGTCGTCAACAAAAGTAGGCATGGGTTTCTTAAGACAGCGTTCAGCCGTAGATTAGTTCGCTGACACCAATTCGCATGAAATTAAGGAAATAGATAAACTCCGTCAGATCCTCACTGGGCGGTGTAAGAGTCCACATTGCCGACAAGTTGCCGTTCGGGCCTGTTCTATATATATTTTTACTGTTTATAATTCTTTTATCACCTTGGCGATAAACATATTTCTCTTTTTTTTGTTCAAGGGGAGGATATGTTCATTTTCCTTTTCGTCTTCTATATATCCTCCGTGAAACAACTCATTCCTTTTGTTTAAAAATGAGAATTTTTTTTAAACATCATTGGCTGTCGAAGGCTCCCTATCTCTACCGTTCAACTCTTTCTTTTCGATGCAAAAAGTTTGACGCCTAGTTCTTTCTTTATGTTTTTTCTTGTTCTGTTTAATATTTCCTTCCTTCTTGTTTGAATTAAAGATTATATGCATTACTGTCCTTTTTATTTTTCCACTTTTTCTTTTAATAGGTAAGTATGTTTGTTGCTTTGAGCTATCGCGATTGTTTCTTATAAATCCCTTCGGTATTATGACCAATCCTTTTTTGTGTCTGTTTCTTTTTTATTTGCAGTTTACTTTCTTCTCCTCTGTTTCTTTTTTTTTTTTTTTTTTATAAAACCCAATAACTTTTTGTAATACATATATCTCACCATGCTACCAGAGCAAACAGAGGCTACTCATGTGCCGAAGGCAATAAATATATTCCATTCTTCAAAGCCATTTTACGTACATCGTATGTCTCACGTTATTTTGCCCGGCAAACGACTGACAAGAGTTTTGAAGATTCACTACGACGACTATATATCTAAGGCCTGGAGAGAGACTTTTCCAGCTGCTCGATACAACGTATATAGAAGGGTATCGTTATCGCTTATTAAACAGATTATATCGCCTTTCGAGAAAACTATTCTCTGGAGTATATAGTATTGATGCAATACAAATTTTCTTATCAAGTAATTATGCTCGTGATCTTATTTTAAATCAACAGGAAACAAAAAAAAATTTTTTTTTTTTCGCCGTAGAGGTAATTAATTTTAAAGCAGTCCAAATCTATCCCGTTCATTCCCGTTCGAGAGGAGTAGGAAGGATGGTAGTGGTGCGGTTGTGCGCTTCCGAGGCTTTTTTTTTTTTTTTAATTATATATATATAGATATAATTTTCTCGTTGTTTTCTAGATTTAGTATACCCATGACCTGGCGAAACGCACGAAGAGGAAAATCAACAAAATATACATTATTCAGAGTCAATTTTTTTCACTTTGTTATGAAATTACTATGATACATTGCCATAACCAGGTTCCATGATAGTTAAACATCGTCCTCCGCTGTATTTTCAGCAAGCATCTGCAACAGTCTCTCGAATATCCCGAGCACGAAGAATTGCAATTGTTTCGCTATCGCAGTATAATAATTCCCTGCTGGTAGCTGGTACTAGAACTATAGCTCGACGCAAAATAGCGGTGGCATTGGCGGCGGCAGTGGATCGTCGCCGCCCAAGCCCCACCACCACCACAACCAGAACGACGGTAAATTCTCACCCAAGCTGCGGTTATCACCAGCCACAATGCACTCCCATCACTTTCCACAAAGGCATCTGTAATAATATCCTCTGCGGTGGCGTCGGTGCAGGAGCGGCGTTCTACTCTTACCGGGCGGGTCTGATCAAACCGATTTCGAAAACTTCGTTCGCGAACCGCCGGGCGCTGCATTGCAACACCAATGACGTCAAGGAAGATAATAAGGACGACGAGGAGGAAAGTAGTGAGGATGAAGATGGCGACGATAAACAGCAGAGCTTTAAAGGTTTAAGACGCTGCGGATTAAAGCTAGCGAGCGCAAGGAGGAGCTTGAGGATAAGGCGAAGGAGCTAGAGCGGGAAACGGACGTAGTCAAAGAACACGCCAAGACCGTTAAGAAAGCCGTCACGGACGATGAGAGCGGAGGCGACGAGAGCGGCGTATCGGCGTGGCAGGCATTCTCGGAAAAGATAAACAATGCGTCGGATACATCAACAGCTTGCAGTGGTCCAAGATGGCGCCGACCTGCCTAGCGTTCCCTGGCGAACCTGCTGCCGTCCTGGGTGACCAAGTTCCAGCAAGAATTAAGGATGGAGCCGGCTCGATGGCAGACGAAGTCGTTCAAGAATCGAAGGATCCGTCGCTGAACCTGAAATCGAGTGGGACGCCAAGGTCAGATCAGCGAAGGCCTGTCGACGACGAGAAGACCTACCTCCAAAACAGGCGCTTGTTTACGAGAGCTTCGCTGGCGAAGTACTTGGACATACCCGAAGATGAAATCCATCCGGACGATATCCCCGTGATAGCTATCTGCGGTAGCGGTGGAGGACTTCGGGCGACTGTCGCTGGAGCTGGGTAAGCTTAGTATTACATTTCTTTTTTGTCTATCTCAACAATGTTATAGGCTCCGTACCTGCTAACGCTTTCTCTATCGCTAGCTCCATGGACGCCGTCCAAAAGTCCGGCCTGTTCGACTGCGCTACCTACGTGGTCGGCCGTCTCGGGCTCGTGCTGGCTGTGGAGCCTCTACTACACCCCTCGGCAAGTGCTCCTTCGAAAACCTGATCGAGCACCTCAAGCACAGGATCCAGACGCACCTCGCGTACCGCCCGCGTTCTTCGAGCTGCTTACACCGCGCCCACGAACAAGTACCTCCTCCGCGGCGTCATCGAGCGCCTGAAGCAAGGGTACAACCGCCACGGGCTGGTCGATAGTTACGGCCTGCTCCTCGCGGCGAGGTTGCTGGTCCCCAAGGACGAAATATCCGTCGACGATTCGCACATGAAGCTTACCAGCAGAGCGGTACATCGACGATGGAAAGAATCCGATGCCGATATATACTGCGTCAGGCATGAGATTCCCGGTTTGCGCGACGACGAGAATATTACCGACGAAGCGCTAAGGAGAGGGCGCAGGCGGAAGCTGGTTCGAGTTTGTTGAGATGACGCCATATGAGGTGAGTAGATTGAATATTGTTTTCTAATTTCATTTTCCTCTGTCAAACAAAATAGCTAATACTTTTCCTCGCTACGTTTTAAAAGTTTCGTTGAAGAATTCGGAGCAGGTATCCCACTGGGCAATGGGCAGGCAATTCAAGAACGGATTCAACATAAACCGCGAACCGGAGCTCAAGTTGTCAATCTTACTAGGAATCTGGGGCAGCGCGATGTGCGCCACTCTCTCGCCTACTACCAGGAAGTCCGCCCGCTGGTTTCTTCCCTGAAATTTTTCTCGTACCTAGACAAGCTGTACAGGACCGGAACAACGACCTCATAAAAGTCCACCCCATCGACCCTTCCGGAATACCGAACTTCGTCCTCGGCCTTAAGGACCTCCTACCGACCAGTGCCCCGCATCCGTCCACAAGACCGATACGATAGAGCTGTTAGATGCGGGCATGTCGGATAATCTGGGCACGTACCCTTTACTTCCGCCCCGGACGCAACTGACGTACTCGTCTGCTTCGACTCGTCGGCCGAATTAAGACCGCGAACTGGATACGCTTACGGATGGGTTACGCCAAGCAGCGAGGTTTGAAAGGATGGCCGTGGGCATCGGGGCCGAGCGAAGACGATCCGCACCCCGGAAGTAGCGCTCAACGAGAAAATGGACGTTTCCGATGCCGAAGGTGCGAGGATAAATTACAAGAAGCGCAGGATGAAGACCCCGGGCCGGAAACGCAGAGGAAGAAGCGGAGATTAAAAGAGGAACGAAGGTTGAGTTATTAACCGTGTGGTGGTACAAAGGAGAGAGCGAGAGCGAAGCGAGCCTCCGCAAGTAAAGCCGTAGACGAGGATTGGGAGCTTATGCACCCCACTGCGGGCGTTACGATATCTACTGGCCGCTGATACCGAACGACGAAGTTCCGGAGTTAGTACGGAGACGAGCGATTTTTTGTCGACGTGGAATTTTGAGGTAAAAGTCTGCACGTTCTGGAAATTTTCTCAACGTATGAGATTGGTTATGCTAACTTTTTGCATTTTGTTTGCAGTATACACCGGAACAAAATAGAGCTCACGGCGCAATTGCCCGCGCAAATTTTAGAAGGCGAAGAGAAGATGAAGAGGACCGTACGGCCGTGTATGAGCGGAATAAGAAAGCCGTCTAGAATAAGAAGGAAAAACTCGAATCCCCGGAGTCGCGCGAGAGTCCATTTCATTAATCATAACATGGCGACGTCTCCGTATCACCATTTCTCCGCTTATATTCTCTTTGTTCATCTTTATTAAAATGTATACCTAAAATTGTCAGATACATAAGATCTAGAAGCGGGCGTCAATGTGTGTACTTGTATATTCGAACGTATCTATAATGGATCCTTGCGAAGGGAGGCATTCTAATTCGACCAAATAACAAATATTAAATGAATCTTAAGAAGACTTTATATGTCTTTATTGTCTATGAGCAGTTTACTACTGTGTGAGTTGCTATATATTCTAGTACTAATACAGCTTGAAAGTATTTCGTCGAAACCAAGTGCGCTGCGGCGCCGACGATTTAATTGTATCTTTTTCTAAAAAAAAAAATATATAAATGAAAACTCCCAAAGCCCCTAACTTATCCCAGCTTACAACAAACCGTTTCTGTTCATGCTTGAAATAGATATGCTCGTGAATGCAAATGCAAATGAGAAAGTGTCAAAAAAAAAAAAAAAAAAAAAAAACCTGTTATCCAGATCTTCTCTTGTGAATGACGGGTTCACCAAAGAAGCACAAATGTTGGCCGAACAAGGCTTTGAGCAAGGTCGATATCTTATTACAAGGAGTAAGAAAACATTCAAAGTGCGCAAGTAACGGTCGCGTGGTTCGAGTGTATAAGAAGCGTCGGCGGGAGGCCATCACACAGTACGTCCAAGCCGCTGATGTACTCCGCGCTCGCTTCCTCGCTCTTCCAAGTCCCGCCATGGGGCTCGGAAGCGTCGTGAAAACGACTGCCGTCTTGGAAGAAAATTTCTTATGACCTCGTTCAGAATGATATGTTGGGCTTTACTGGCAGGTCGTTGAAGCTTAACGGGACGGACCTTGTGACATCGAGTTACCGTGGCCGTTAAGGGAGGAAGAAGAGCGCTCCCGCTCGGGGATCGTCGGTTCCGCAAACATGATCGTCGGCCCAGAGTCTTCGCGCTCGGTGATTCGAGGCTGCGGCACGGGCCTAGAGGAAAAGTTCGGGTTCGAGTTGCGCGATATCAGTTCAGGCCTACGGAAGTTCGATGCCGAGGAACTCGCCGACGGTGCTTTCTTTCGCTGGCCTGCCCAAGCGGTTTGTCCTGGTTTCAGACGCAGTTTCGGTGCTGAGGCGGCGGCAGTCCTTAGCCGGAGGACCGGCATTTTCTTCGGTAACTACGATCGGGGCGCCAGCTGGTAACCGCTGATGAGCGTAGGGTTGGAGCGGTGACACGACCCTCTTGGGCTGCTTGTGCGCCATAGGCTTTCGCGTTCCGAGCGTACTGCCTGTAGATGCTCGCCTCTGGCGGCGGTTTCAAGGGTATTCGACCTCGAGGTCCTCGGTCTGGTGGCAAAGTCCGATTCATCGGAGGAGTCCACTGGCCGTAGCGCGTCGACATCGCCTTCGCTCGCAGCGGATTCTTCGTCTGACGATAGCTCATCCATACTCGAAGAGTCTTCGGATTCGGAAGAAGTCGACGCCGCGGTCATACTTAGAGCCTCAGGTTCCAGCTTGTGCGTCTGCATATTCATAGTGACCGGCATTCCGAGCCTAATCAGACCCGATACAGAATGTCTCCTCCGTTTCGATCGCACAAACCTTTTCAGGGTCCGAGCGATCCGTGACCCCGAAAGTCATTGATGTGCGAAGAATTTTGCGCTTGGAAGCTGCCGCTATGCCAGTTTGACTGTCCTACGAGGTCTGTGACACTAGAGCGTGCCTGCAAAATGCTCGTCTCTTCGGCGTCGCACCGCCACTTCTTCAGCTCCGTCCACCACTCTTCGTTCTTAAGTACGGAATCGACATATGGTGATTGCTCAGGGTCCTCCGCGCCGTTAACGATGACTTCGTAGAATTTGACATCGCCATTTGCCAGCCACGTCACAACTACTTTCGCTTCAATCCGAAGGTTCTCCAAGAGCGTTACGACTCGACCGTGCTCTTCCGCCACATCGCTCTCGTATTCGACAAACACCATTACTCTCACCTTGTACGCTTTTTCCAGTCAGGAACGTGTGCAATATACAGCCGAGCTGCAGAATCAGCGTATATGTATCAAGTTCGTAGTTAAAACACTACCGCCGGATGTGCTTGAATCTCCCGCAATCTCCGCAGACATTTCTATAGATAAGGAGTTAGTAGAGGGTAATATGCTTTTCATAAGGCAAACTTACGAATCGGCCATAGGTCGATATATTTCTTTTGCAATTCTTTCTCCGGCTTGGGGAGTTCTAGTTCCGAGAAACCTTTCGCGACCGCAACGTTTATCTGCAACGCCATGAGGAGGTCCTCCAGCATGTTAACCCAGGAACATATTCCTATATTTCCCTCTGAGCGACAAGCGTCGGTCGGAAGCTGGTTTTGAAGCTCGGGCGGCTGCTCAGAATCTTGTTTCAGCGGAGGAGTTGATGCTTGAACGGGACATCGATCAACGGCTTCGAGTTATGGTAGTCCTTGATGTTGTACATTCCCAAAATTGCGATATTGGGTCGCATTCCACCAAGTCCTGCATTCTGCAATGTAAGAGAGGCGTATTAGTCAAGTTTGAATTACTCGGCATACGGTGGTTTTAATACCATTACAATGTGTCTCATGCCCACTCGACAGCAGGGCTTATCGCAACCTGCACAAAGGCTTTGCACCTGGACCATTCAATGAACTTTGTCCAAGCAGCTTGCTGCTTCTTCTGTTCCGCAAACGACTCTTGAAGTCCTCAGCTACGATAATATGCCCCAGGATATACAAGGCGCCCTTCTTTAAAGCTGCTTATTGTTAGCAACCGGACAGATGTGAAGCGGCATGCATGGTAAAGCAGTAGCTTACCATTGCAAAATTTTATAAGCTTATAAGATCTTCGGGATCGTTAACGAAAAGCAAAATCTGGAATACCGTTAGAAGTCGTAATCTTGATATCGTCTTTTTTTTTTTTTTTTTTTTTTTGGGGGGGGGGGGGGGTGAACATACTTGAGGTCTCCAAAACTTGACGTGCTCTTGTCTCAACCTTAAGAGATACTTCCTCACTTGGTGATAGATCAGGCTCTGGCTGACATCACCCAACTCTTTGGCGGCGTCGTGTAATGTATAAGCAGGAAAAGCAGCATCAAGACCATAACACAACCGCTAGCTGCAACGCCATCCACGAAAAACATGGTAGCACCGCTGACTATCGTACCAGCAAAGGCGGTCCACCAGCGAAAGTAGTGGAAGCTCGGACGGAAATTCGGAGCGGAACCTATCTTCAACAGGAAGCAGGCGAGATTCGTGAAGAGAAACGTCATAAGATAAGTCATCGTTACGAAGGATCGATCTGATTAATGTTTGCGAATAGCGTAAGCTGAGCAAGCGCGTAGGTGAAAAAATGGCAACAATTGGTTCGTCCCCTTTGCGGTTCCTTGCCCGAAAACCGACGAACCAGGGATAAGGCTATCTCTAGCGAGAGCCTGTAGAAGTTTCGCGCTCCCAATAACACCCATAAGCGCAGAGAAGAACGAAGTCGCAAATTCTCCTAGCTGGATCAAAACTACCGACCGTTGATCTACAGTAACGCATCAGTACTAATATGTACAGCTAGTGGAAGACCGACACTACATCTTGAATAATATTCAAGTTGACGTACATAGACTCACGTAGGATACTGGCTCCCATTGCGAGTATGACGAAGGTGTAAAGGACGAAGGTTAAGAGGAGACCTTGAAGCGTACCCTTAGATAGATTTGCTAGGATTCCGCAAGTCTCCGCTCATGGAGGCTCCGCTGTTGGGTTGAAATTAGAAGAATTAACTTGGCGTTACAACACTCCGTGTACAAAGGCAGATACGTACGCGAATATTCCTGCGGTAGCTGGGAACAAGATCCCAAAAAGATCCTGGTACGTTTCTTCCCTGGAAGTTGGCTTCCTGCTGCGCCTTTCGTAAACCTGGGCCAGAAGTTACCCATCAAAGTATCCACGAGGGCCGGTGTATAATACCAAGCTCAGGCTTATCTATCGAGGGAACAAAGAGAGTCGAGATCGTATCGAGACCGTAGCGACGAGTAGGATCAATAATAACAGGTTAGAGGCTTTGGCGAATATCGCTGAGCCGAGCAGACAAATTACTGTGCAAAAGGCCAAAAGGACTATAGCAAGAAGTTAGAGATTATTAGAGAAGCATGTAACGGTCTGCAATGGGTTGACTTACTCGTAGCGTAAAGATAGGTCCACCACTAATAATATAGGTCAGCACCGGAATTCCTTGAATAAATTAACGGATAAGAGTATCCTTCTCTAACGAGGTTTAGCGTACGAAAGACTCCGGAAATATTTTGTAAATACTCCACGATCATGGCCATAGTTATTGACGACGCAGTCAACTAGACCGACAGCGTTCATTCCTTGTTGAAAACGAAACCCAAGTAGAGTACCACCCCGATGCTGCCGCCGAATTCCGGGCCCAGCTTCTGGAGATGAGGTAGTAGCTCCACCACCGCGCACCGTGCCATTTTTGAGATTGCAGAAATCGAGAGCGTCGTGATAAGATTGATCAGGTAACTGTAGCGAAAGGGTCGTGAGAATCGAGGTTCGTCCCCAAAAAGCACATGATAGAATAGAAATACCTTGCAATGAGCATGCCTATAGTGAGGTTGCACGTCCAAGTAGAAAGAAATTGTTAGTTACACAATATTATAAATGTTGATGCTATCAGTGCGTCAGATGGGGTTCGGACTTACCCATCATCCCAAGAACGCCACTTTGGCCAGAATGAAGCGAATCGAAGGAACATGAGAATGGACAGGACATTGAGCGAAGTCGGAACGAAAACCTGATATCGTTAAGAAATGCAAAGTCAGTAACTATTAGATATTGTTGCCTCCGTTGTGCACTGCAAAAACAGAACTCGAGGTCCGAACTTCTCCAACTCAGTAAATCGTATGGGAGGGGTTTTTCTTTACCCACTGAAGGTTCCCAGTTTGTCCGATTTCCCCCTTGTTTGGATTTCAACTCGTCTTCGACTGTGGAGATGGATTTCGTAATAAACGGAGCCGCGCGATCACTTCGTCGCTGGCTGTCCTCCGCCGACCGAACCAGCTCGGTCTTCTTCGGTATCCTCGCGTTCCGCATTGTCGTCGTGCCTCCTCAGCAGGTGGGCGCTGAGTCGCCTATCGTGCGGGAGATGAAATTTCTATTTCTAGCCATCTGGACTGAACATGAAGAGAATCATGTGGAAATAGCAATGGATAAGGAAGAGCAGAATATAAAATAGACACTAGACGGAGGGAAAGAAAGAAAGAAAAAGAAGGAGAAGAACGGGAAGGGAAGGGAAGGGAAGGGATATCAAGATCCGGAATGAGAATTTTCCTTTATCTCGTCTGCCTTTTTTATTTTTTAAGGTTGCTTTTAGGTTTATGTCAATTCGGTTCAAAATTTCTACCTTTTGCATACAGAAAATACGTCAACGGACGTGATAAATATACCCCATTAAATTTCCATTGGCCTAAGCCGCCTAACGGTGAACCCCCCGAGTCCATTGGCCTAGGCCCCGTCGAGTCCCCCCTTTCCCCCTGGGGTTTCTGCAAGACCTCGTGACTCTCTCTCTCTCTCTCTCGCTATAATTCCGCCGGCAGCCTCGGGGCTCTTATCATATTGTTCTGTAATATACGCATGTTCCGTGGAGTATCCTAGAACAGAGTCCTTAAAATGCAGGGCGGACGATGACGGTTATCCTCGTCCCAGTCCTTTTTTTCTATTTAAAAAGTAGCAATACGTGACCCCCCCCAGGGTAGATTTGTCTTTTTTTTTTTTTGTCGCTTTTTCTATTTCCTCAAGTATTTATTTTATTTTATTTTATTTTTATTTTTATTTTATTTTTATTTTATTTTATTTTTATTTTTATTTTTATTTTTCTTTCATGTTCTGTTCCGGTGACACAGTCTCTCTTTTTTTTTTTTTTTTTTTTTTTCAAATTCCATATCACACCACCACACCCCAGCATATAATAGAATTCTTTCATAAACAGATTTTATCTACTACTACTACTACTACTGCTAATGATCAAATTATAGCAGAGGAAGATTAAAAAAAAAAAAAAAAAGAAAAGAAAAAAAGAAAAAGAAAAAGCGGGCTAGTCATTCGCATTGAATGAAGTATTAAAGGTAATTCTCGTGGGGAACTGCGTCATTTTATGTGGATTTTCTGATTTCCCGTTTATAACCTTCTCTCTCTCTCTCTCTCTCTCTCTCTCTATTCTCCTTTGTTTTCTTTTTGAACAGCCTCGTCTGTACCACCTCCTCTCTTTTGTGTTCTCTTCGCAATATCTTCACGACGGTATACGACAGATAGTTTTCTCCCATCTCGGTTCTATCCAATTCGTCAAACTGTGGAATAACAAGCAAGGGACAAGGGACGGAATTGTGGGCCAGGTTTATAGCGTCACAGAAAGGGCAATTAAGTAAAGGGGAACCAGTTGACATCTTCGTGGGAATGTCGAAAAGTTTTTTTTTTTAAATAAAAAAAAGAAAAGAAAGAAAAGTATACTTTATCAGGGTTCTTTTGGTGCTGTGAAAACGATTCGAGTAGGAACGGAGGAAGAGTTCCGAAGCGGTTAATCTATCCTCGACATGTCTTCACCATCAAGTTTATCGAAAAACATCCAGTACGCGGTCGGGCATCCTCGCCGGACGGTGCGCAGAATTCCAGCCTCAGGGAAGCTTCGATCGCGCGGCTAGGGAGTCCGATCCCCGGAACTGTCCTGGCGGGTTCTCCCGTACACAGCAACCTCCATGCTGCTCTCCTGAACGCCGCGGTGGTACTCCTCCTGCCGGTATTCCCTCGAGGCTGGCCAACACCTCGCCCCCGCCGGATAGGAGCGACGCCGGCACGCCGCTTGTTAACGGATCGCACCCTCCCAGCATTTACGGATCCCTCGATGCTCGCCAGGGATTGGAGAACCCGGATGTCGTCAGGAGGCATTGGTATCGGAGGCTACCCGCCACCAGTCACATCCGGATCCGGGAGACGCGGCACGTTAGGGGCGCAGGACTGGACGACGAGAATTCTCCTCGCTTCAGCTTCAGGGAGGCGACATTACCCGACAAATTTATCAGTGGACGCCGAGCAGCCACGATCGCGGCCGGCACACTCGGTCGAAAGTTTTCACGTGGCACGCCCCGAGCCGGAGGACGAAACTTTGGACATAAATAACATTAAGGTTCCGGGCGGCTTCCGGCGTAATTTCTTGAGGCGCGCAGTAGCCAGCCCATCCGGTGCCAACGGCGGAGGAAACAGTCGCCAAGACAACCCACGATGCTTACTCAGAACTTTATCGAATTCCTCAGCATTTATGGCCACTTTGCAGGCGAGAGCTCGAGGAGAAGAGTTTGACAGTTCCGACGAAAGGACGTCGAAGACGAAGGCGACGACGAAGCAATGGAGTCCAGCGCTCTGCTAGGGTCTACGAGGAGCGCAGGAGGAAGCCGACGAAACGCGAGATGGCTCAGCGGCAAGAACGGCGTCACCGGTGCGGTACTCTCTTGCTGAAGAGTTTCGTCGTACCGGAGTCGTCTTCCTTCCGAAGGCGTAAGTTGGCTCATTTTTTGACTTGTGAGCAATGAATTTTACTAACTTGCTTACAGGTTCTACAACGGTGGAATGTTGTTCTGCATTTGTCTATTGCTTTTCGTCTCCGCCCTGTCGTATTATTGCTTCGTGCTGCTCGTGAATACAAGGTTAAAAGTCAACGGCAGCTTTGGTGGTATGTGCCCCCTATTATTGATTAACAAGACGCTTTCTAACGAGTACTATATATTGGTGGAATACTCTACGGCCCAAAAATGCGGTTTGCTATCTCTTCTCCATCGTAATATCGCAGGTAAGTTTTATGAAGTCACAGGGCTGTTGGACATATTAACCTTTTATAGATCGGCTTTGCAAGCGCGTATATAGTATTCGTCTCCGAGAATCTACAGGCATTTATTCGTAGGTCCTCCTTACCAGATGCGATTATTTCAGTGTGCTAACGTTTTCTAGTTGCCGTCACCAAATGCCGCACGGAAATCGCAATCAATGGTTGATTCTGATGCAATTCGTCGTCTTTCGTCCCATTCTCGCTGATTCGCGACATTGGCAAGCTCGCGGTACCGCTTTGGTTGCAGACTCTTCATCCTCCTCGGACTTGTATACCTCTACTACTCTGATTTCTACACGATTGCGAAGTTTGTGTCGCAGACTACGTCATTTCAATTCCAGGGATTGGACACTGTTCATCGAACCGCCATCTTCACCTTTGAGTAAGTTTACTTTCCCCATGTCCTGATCAGAGCTAACAGTCTTCAGGGGAATCGGTCTTATCATCCCGATCCAAGAGTCCATGAAGCAGCCTCAAAAGTTCTCGAAAATCCTCGGTGGTGTCATGGTTCTTATCACGATAATTTCTGCAGCATGGGCGCCATCAGCTATGCCGCCTTTGGAAGCAATACGAAGACGTCATCCTGCTGAACCTGCCTCAGGACAATAAGTTCGTCAACGCCGTCCAGTTCCTCTACTCTTTGGCTATCCTTCTTTCTACGCCGCTGCAGCTCTTCCCGGCCATCCGTATCATGGAAAACGGCCTCTTCAGCAAGAGCGGCAAGTATAGCAACAAGGTCAAGTGGCAAAGAACGTCTTCCGCTTCTTCACCGTAGTGGTCACCGCTCTCGTAAGCTGGGGCGGCGCCGACGACCTCGACAAGTTCGTCGCCCTCGTCGGTAGCTTCGCGTGCATCCCGCTGGTCTACATGTATCCAGTAAGTAAAGCAATCACCTTTAAGTCTACTACTCAGCTAACATTCGTAGCCTCTCTTGCACTACAGGGCGTGCGCGACGTCGAGGCTCGCCAAAGCCGGCGACATCATCCTCTTCGTCTTTGGGCTTATGGGCATGATATACACCACCTGGCAGACCGTACAACAGTGGACCGGACCGAAGCTCCCCAAGCCGCCTGGTTACTGCGACAGATCTAACCGCTGACAATTCAATATATCTTCAATATTTCGTTTGTTATAGAATTCAAATATGAAGGCTGCTATTTAGCAATGCATTAAAACTACTTGGAAGTCATTTCTCCTTTGTTTAAGATAAATATGTCTTATAAGTTCAGATCGCCCTCGCCAGTTTCACCCTCCTCGTGGCCAAGTTTCTGTCTTTTCTAGAAAATTTCGTATCTCATTTCAAGTAAGAGTAGTTTCTACCGTGTGCTTACACAGAAGTTATTTGAGTACACACGAAAATGCGATTTTTGTATGTCATCTTGTATCTGAAATTTTTTTTTTTTTTTTTTTTTTTTTTTTCGTATTTGTAGATTCCGTATCCTCCCAAGGACGAAATATGCGTTTCCAAACATGACATTTTCGTAAAAGTATAGTTGTTATAAATTTAAGAAATGACACCTTCCGCCCATTGCTTCCGCCTGGCTCCCATTTCGACAGCTACACTTTTCGTTAGTCTTAATAGTCTTAAGTATGCATTGGGAATTGGATCTATCCTTACCTGCATCACCCCAATCCTCTCCGTGGTTGTGGCCGTCCGAAGTCATACCGGCCCTCTTCTTCCCTTGCTCCTCGTCCAAGACAGTCTACATAAATCAGCATCAAGCTACCTCTCACAAAAAAAATTTCTCAAGTTCACATACCAAAGCCCAAATATAACCGGAACGCCAAAGTCCAGCTGCACCTTCATCAACCCCTGGCTCACCGACTCGGCGATGTACTCAAAGTGCATCGTCTCGCCCTTAATGAGCACGCCGATCGCAATGATCGCGTCGAACGGCTCGGAGCTTTTTCCCGAGCTTTCGCCGGCTTGCCGAGGGACGTTAGGTCCGTCGTGGATCCGCCGAGGAGGTCGCTGGCCGACGTGACGCCTAGGTGCGAGGATTGGATCGTCGAGGCGGTGTATAACCTAAAAAAAAAAGGAAAAAAAAGTATGAGTTAAGTCGTATGATTAATGGAATGAGGTTTGAGGTGTGTTTTATTGACCGCTGCACGGCGATCGGCAGCTCCCAACTGCCCGGGACGCTCTGGGTGACGACGTTTCCTTCCTTGACGCCGCTGGCGAAGAGGCGCTTCTTGGCTCCTTCGACGAGCGGGGTTATGAGCTCGGAGTTCCAGCGGGCGTGGACGATGAGGACGCGTAGCGGGGAGCCTTTCGTATTTTAGTTTCTTTTCGTTAGCTAAAGCTAGCTGATAAGCAATATAAGTTACAAAGGGACTGCTCCCACCATCGAGCTTCTGGGATTCTCCGGGGCCTTTGGTTCCTTTGAACATTTTTGGAAATGGTTTCTTATATATGTAGCTTTTTGATGTTATAGATGCGGTTTGATATCCTTGATGCTTTTATCTTGTAAAGTTCTAGAAGCGTTACTATTAGTACTATTTATTTACTCATAGCAGGGTGGTTGTCAGTTAGATGGTCTAAGCTACGTGTAAATGTAAAGCCTTTTTGCCAAACTGAAAGCTGCAGCTTTCTTCCCCCAAGAAAGAACGCGGGGCAGAACAGCTAAGCTCCCTTCCGAAGCTCCCATCGCGAACTCAATTTTGATTGGACAATCCCCCCGCTGAGGCTAAATTTAAGGCTGGCAATCCCCCCCCCCCCAAAAAAAAAAAAAAAGGTTAATTCTCACCTAAGTTAAACCGCCGATCGGTGTTACAATCCAAGGCTTAACTTTTGGAAGAAGTAAGTATAAGTCGGTCAGTTGCGAGTTTACAGAATGCAATACATAGATTTAGGTTAGAACCTAATACTATATATATACATGCATACATACATACATAATACATATATACAATAATGAGTTCGGCGGTTGTGGTTGGTTATAATCAAGGAAAGTCCATTGTGAAAAGCATCTAGTCTCGTGTAGTATGAGTTATATCACGTATCTTTCTTTACTATTTTACAATGATATAAATAAATTATTAAATAACAAGTTAGAAGCTTCGACGAGAGAGCTGCAATCGTGTTTTTTCCTAGGTTTAGTGCAAGAAAGTTGCTTTAATATACAATTTCGGTAAATGAAAATGTATTCCATATGCCTGTATAAGCGTTTTAGAGCTAACAACGAAAATGGACTATAAATCAGAATGAACAGCAATAGATTATATGTTATAATTACTCATAGCATTCTTCGAATCTAACTTCTGCTATAAGTTCTGTTAATAGGTGTCGTGGTTTTGCTTTAGAGATATTGCTACATATATAATTATCTATATATATACTTGGGATATATCTCGGACTAACTTATATATTCTTACATATAAGCTTATATATCTGATATATTCATGAACTATATATCTCTTAGGCGACTATAGAGCAATAAAAACTTCGGGTCGTCAGATATATTCATGTTAATAATAATAATCATTATCGTTAGGGAGGATTATATATTCCAAATCTATATAGTTTCTAAAGATTTCTCCAGAGCACCCATAGCAATGCTAGTATCTACGATATCAATCCTAAGATCTTTCTTTAGTCAATAATTCATAGAAATGCATTTATATAAATTCATATTCAATATAAACTCAAAAACAACGGTTAATATACATATATAGTCCAAGCTCGTAGTCAGTCGTAACTCGGAAGATAGACTCAAACCCGCAACAACGCAACAACGAAAAGGTATAAGACCCCGGGACAAAGCTAGATTGGAAGAAATAGGCTCAAACCTGCTTCGGAAAGCGCTCTTTGAATGAAAGCTTTTTTCGTGTGGCGCAGCTGAAGTCATGTGTGAAACCCTGAACCAGTGAACGGAAAAACGCTGAAACTGCTCAACAAAACCTTGCGAAACTTCATATAACTAAAATCAGACGAGTTCCTCCGGCATCACTGTCAAAAGGGTCGCTTAGTTCAGTGGTTAGAACGTTTCGTTTACATACCCAAAATCGTGCGAAGGGGTTCGAGTTCGATCCCTGGAGTCGTGATGATCATATGTTATGCCGAAAAGGTCCCAGGTGCGGTTTAACTCTCTTTCCCAGGTCAAACGCCTTAATATTACGATCGATTCACTAACTATTCCTATTAGGTTCGATCCCTGGAGCGATCAAGTTCGATCTTATATTTTTTTTTTTTTGACGAGTTTTGTGTTTTTTATGATTTTTTCTATTCCACATGTATATAGCTGAAATTCTAACACAACTTCAATCTTTATGTATCGTTTTAAAGATATTCCAAAACTTTTATAGCTTATATGCTTTTGTATACTCTGAGAATATTATTCGTTGTGTAAATGAAGTGTTAATTGATTCGGAGTCGGTATGAGCTATATCGTTGCTGTAACTCGCGATGATCGTGATTTTTTCGTTCTAAAAACCACACGTAAACAAGAATCAATTACCTGTCTAGTTTTAGTGAGAGGACATGAAGAAGGAATTTATTTAAATTGAGAGCAGATAGTTGTATGTGATTGATGAATGTATATATTGAATAATAGTACGAGCATAGATAGTATATATCCAAAACAAAACAACGATTATTCGGCTAACAAATGGCTGGGTTTATTAGGCAAAGAAAAGGACCTGATATTATTATCAGTCCCACGGTAAACTAAAGAAATCTTTACTGCCAATATTTAATTTGATAGATAATCATATAGTTTATACTGCTCATTTTGAGGTAAGACACCAACTATGTATTATATGTACGACGTGAGCGCGCTCCAACCAATTCACAATCACATTTACTCTGAACCAGCAAGGAATGTATTGCTGTCAAATTAGAAGAAAAAAAGCCTTACTAGAATTCCTAAAAGCAAAAACTGACCTTTAGATGACATGAGAAAGATCGAAAGAATGTTTGTAAAAAGGGACTGAAGTATACCCAAATCTGAACCCCAATTGCGTACCGCGCACATCATGAAGAGAAAAAAATGAACACCAAAAAAGAAAGGAAGAAAGAAAGAAATAGAAAAGAATAAAATCAAGGGAACGCAGTTGCTATTAAAATGATAAAATTTGAACCCCATTCGCCTTTCCCCACCGACCTGACATTTCTCATTAGCGCGATGAGACTGCTTGCCGAGTCAGAATCACTGGAGGAATCATCAGCCTTCCAAGCTATATTAGCAAATCCGACTGCCAGGCGTACAATATCCAAAGAGAGCGGCTGCTTCTTCTCCGAGGAGACTGCCTGAGCAATGCTCATGCAATTCTTGATCTGCCGTCCGTTCAGGTCGAGTTCTGCCAGCTGCCGCAGCGCACTTTCATCCACAGTCACCTCAAGATTGGGGGTGGACTTGGCCTTCTGCAGGAACTTCTCCCAAATAGAAAGTCGCGCGGTAAAGTGAGATTTTCGTACTCAAAGCAGAAGTGGATACGACTCTGGAATGCCGGATCGAAACTGGTAAGGCGATTCGTAGTGAGGAGGAGGATTCCTTGGTAGTACTCCAAGTGACGGAGGAAGATAGAGGTAACCGCGTTGCGGTGGAGGTTGAGGTTGTCACGCTTCGCAAGGAAGACGTCGGCTTCATCGAGGAGAACGACAGCCTTCCACGCTTCGGCGAGCTCGAGAACACTGGCAAGGCTAGACTGAACAGATGAAGAGCTCTCTCCGAGTTCGCCGGAGCTGATCATATATAAGGGCCTATGAGCTATCTCCGCGACTGCTTCCGCTGTAAGGGTTTTACCAACGCCTGGTGGACCTGCGAGAAGACCGATCAATCCCTTTCCTTTGTCACGGACAAAGTCATCGAAACTCTCGGTGTCTTCTTTGAGTCCGTGCGTCCTTACAAGGGCCCGGATGAATTCCTTCCGCTGGGGTCAAGAACCAGCGATTCGATGATACTATCATTCCACTCCACTTCTCAGTTGGGATATAGCGAAAGCTCCTATAAAGAAAGATATGTCAGTAACTCATGCTTCAGTACCATTCATGAGCTGTTGCTTTTACATACCCCAAATCTTGTCGCCCAAGCTAAAGCCGTAAAGTACGGGATTGAGTAACATCTTCTGGTCATCGGTAAGGTCTTCATGACGGATTGGCGTTTCGATATACGGGACAAGATTGTTGTTAGGCTGGACCTGTTGCAGTATTACCGGGTCCAGCATTACACGTCCATGAGACTATACATAGCCAAGGTTAGCAAAGTCGAAGACCAATAGAAGAGGGCCTGACGCTTACATTGAACTTCTTGCCTGCTAGATCTACAGCAAGCCCTTGTATTCTTGCAAGTGTCGGCCCTGCAAACTGATCCACTTGTTCCACGCTCAATGAGTGTCTGTCGCAGGTTTTATAATCCGGATGCAACTGGATCGGGAAATACGGTAGCTTAAATACAGGCATGGAGCCTTCGAATCCATTGATAGCTCTGCCTTCGTTATACACATAACCGGTGCTCTCGCCGTTGGAGTCCAGAAAGTCGACGGTAAGTGAATAGTATGCGGACCCGTCCTCACGCTGTCCGTATTTAGAGCTGTGCACACGGAAGACTCGCCCCTGCCGCAGATTATCAGACCCGTAGACCAGGGTATTAGGCTTGAAAAGCGTCCAAATATGTTGGAACGAGACGTGGAACTGAGGTAGGTCTGCCATACTCATGAGCACGTGGCCGAAGTGCTCGTTGATGAACTCTAGAACCGCCTCGAGTTCGAAGATCATATCCTCGTTTGGATCTTCGGCAGCCTTAGCTACCGTCAAGGCGGCGAGTAGTTCTAATCGGGCGTGAAACAGAAGTTTCAATTCTTCCTGGTCCTATACAAGTTCGCAACATTTGTTGTCAGTCAGATTTCTCGTCGCTTGAAGAAAAGTCTTGAAGTACTTAATCGAAGATCTGATATTACTTACCATGGAAATTGTCTCGGGGAAAGAGACACCTTCGACGTTGCGATATATTTCGGACAATATCGCGCTGATGTATTTCCCTCTGATATCGACCTGGTACTGGCCGGTAAATATACCTTGTACGCTAATGCGACGAGCAACGGTAACGACATAGCGGGCAACTTTTCTTTCTTGTTCTTTGGCTTTGCTGTCTTGACGTAACGAAATTTTCGGGTTTTCTTGTCCCATCTGTGATCAATCCTGTCAGCATGATCTCATTCAAAATAGTATCAAGGCGCGGATACATAGAAACAGGTATAGTATAGACTCACATCTGGTCAACCCTCACGATCTTTGTCCGCTCAACAGGCTTTTTCTTCCTCCTTTGCCCCTCTTTTGAGGAAGTCTTGTTGGTTTTGTTAGCTTCTGTAGAAGCATCCTCTGTTTCTCTACCTTAGGATCCGAACCCTCCTTTGTAGGAACGGGGTCGGTTGGCGCTTCAACCTTAACGTCGGGGACCTTAGCGTCCATGTTTGGAATTTTGCTTGAAGTCTTAAAGACTATCTATGAAGCGTATATATATTGATATGCTGAGGAAGTGTTAAAGAATTTAGAACGATAAATAGGTAGACAATTTGGTTCTATTGAAGTTGAAAACGATGATTGCTGTAGAACTTGGAGTCCGTTATAAAAAGTTATCCTAACTCCTGGATGTCCTGGCGATTATTAAGAAGAACAGGGAAATCCACGGCACTGAGCAAGCTTTCCTACATATATATAGGTGGGTGCTTATATATATTAGAAAATTGAGAAGTCACTATTCATGGATAATGCTTATCGCAAGATATAGATGGTAAATCGTACATGGTTATTCGCTTGTCCTTTTAGCCCTGATCATGGTCTCAGCGTTCATGGTGGGGGAAGGAAGCCCTGTCCTCTCGGATCTCATCAATTGGATAAAGATCATCACAGGAGGCTGTACACACCCTCATCTTCGCTGCCTACGCGGCTCCGCGAAGGAATCGAGACCCGCACGGATAGTAACGAGAAACAAATATCGCGAATACTCCAAGCCGCCGCCACTTCGCAATTTATTCTCGCATAACGCTTTTTCCGCGAGGAGTCATTAGCCAAAGGCGCACTGATGTGTTTGATCTTCAATTATCTCATAGGCCCACCGCTGAACTTTTGAGCTCCCCACACTCCATTGAGCCGCTTGAAGTGGATTCATTACTGCAAACGATCGGATATTTCTTGAAAAAATACGAGACGCATTGCCACCGACCAGAGCGAGCTGAAAATCCATCGATCCAATAAAATATCCGTTCAACCGTTTGGGGGTTTTCTCCTCGGACACACCTTCGCTTTCGAAAGCCTTGCCGCGGGGACAAACAAGCGAGGCTGTTTGACATCAAAAAAGAGGTAATCTGAGCTGTTCTTGTTGATGTGTGTGTGACCAACATCTGCGAGCCTCGCGGGGCAGCAATGGAGGCTCCGCGATTCTGCTCATGAAAACTGGACTCAGCCGTTCTGTCAAGGGACAACCCCAGTTCGCAAACGAACCGTCACCCTGTCAAGATTAGCGGATCACTTTTGTTCGCAGATGAACTGCCCCACTGTCGCACATGCATATACTCCCTATCTCTGAATATAATGGACCGTATATATGGACTTGACTGTCTATCTAGACGGAAGGATAGGCAATCGATGCCTCATCTTTCCGTTTTATCTCCTTGTCTATCCGTCGCTAGAAACTTTTGTAAACGTTATATTATATAGCTAGCAAAGTCTTCGGTTCTTATTCCCTCTCGTATCCTTTCTCGACGTCCTCTTGGTTCTCTTTACGAGAAAGAAAAAGCCTCCAGAACCATAGGGCTCACTTAATAATTATAATATTTTAGAAGGATAATCAGGCCATATTTCTACGTTTCATTCAAGAGAAACTGATTTACAAGGTTTCCCCATTCATATATTGTTAACATATACGGAATCAAGTTTGGAGTGCGCAAAAAGCTCGCGCTTCCTGGGGAAATATGGGGCATCGAAAAACTGCGTAAGAAGCATCAACTTTTCTTGATTTTAAAGTATCCTTAAGATATACTGACGGAATATTAAAGCTTTGAGGTGGCCTTTCAAGAGTTCTGCGATGAACTTACGAAAGATCCCAAACAAAAGAAGAAACTCGCCTTTATTGACAGAATCAAAGTCGCCAACGGAACATCGACACCAGAGGATGTACAAAATGCGGTAGAAGACATTGTAAGCGCCTCGCGCGACAAACAGCTACGGCGTTTATACAGTCACCTCAGGCCTGTCGTTGATGCTATGCGAGACTACACAGGAGTCCTTGACACAATGGGTATCATACTTTCCTGTCATGATAAACGTATAGCACATAATCTAGTTATAGACTGACTAAACTCTTCGAAACCATCCAGTCCAAGCGTATCCATTTCCTACGGCACTTATCTGGGGAGGCTTGAGGATTTCCTGGAGGTTTGTAGCCCACACTTGCAGCATAATATATCGATACCTCTGAGAATCCATACAAAGTTTCCATTTCATTGCTAAGCAGAAGTTGAATATATTTAGACTGCGGGACGTTACAGCAAGCAGTTCGACGGTATCAAAGATAAAGTTCAGTTGCTACCTGACATCTTATGGGAGCTCTCGAGTTCGAGAACCTTTACGGGACGTCGCTATACGCCTCTGATGTCGTGAGGCGGATCCTCAGCAAGTCGTACATCACGATTTTGCACTTTTGGTATCGTTCTACTAAGACTCTGGAACATCCAGGTAAGCAATGCAAGCCCTCTCAGACTAGACCGCTCTGATACAATCATATACTACTTCTTCCCACGGGACAACAGTGGCTAGTGCACTGAAAGAAAACAAGAAACTGCAATCCCTGTTAAACAGCTTACAGGAAAATTGGGACCACCTGGATAAAATAGGGCCGGTGTCGAGGCGCAGTTGAGCCAGGAAACTAGGGAACAAATCACCTCCATGCAGACTGAGCTCGCCGATGAGCATGTGAAAACAGCTATTGAGCGATCGGCCGCCGCCATCGAGCGGTCAGAAGCTAAAGAAGATAGGCGACAGGCAGAACTTGAACGCGCAGAGGCGCAGAAAGAGAGAGAACTAGCAGTGTTGGAGCGCGAAAAGGCTGAAGCCGAGCGGAAACTAATGGAAGAAGAACGAAAAGCTCAGCAGGCCCATAGAGATCAAGATGCATATGGAAGACTAGTAAGTCGGCTCATCAAACACTCAGTGACCATTTATATACATTCGCGTTTCTCGTGAGATTAACGCATCTTAATCGACAGTCGAGAAACCAAGTCGTCCATGACACGCATCGAAAGCAGCTATAACACCTTCAATTGGGGTGTTTACGAGGCCGCGCGCCGCGAACGCCATCAGGGCACCTGCGAGTGGCTCTATGCTCACAAAAAGTTCGAGCATGGGCGGCCAAAAAGTCTCAGTATCCGATCCTCTGGCTCAACGGGAAACACGGAGCGGGGAAATCGTCCTATGCGCCTCAGCTATTGAGCACTTAAAGCCGATAGACCCGAAAGCGGCCCCGAGAATAGCTTTCCAATTCCTTACCAAGGATCAGTACATTCCTAGAACCAGCTTCTTCGTAACATTGCGTTCCAGTTGCTATATCCTTCACCATTAACCCGGAAGCAATCCCGACTTGCCTGGAGCCTTTCCTCTATATCAATGCGGACGATTCGAGCGCCGTGGAAGCTTTGATCCATACCTTATTGATAGAGATCCCTCTTACGTACACTTCGTCGATGGCTCGATGAGGTCGATACGCCGACGATGACCATCCATGCTATCCACCAACCGCAACCTCGACGTTCCCGCCTTCATCAGTTTCCTGTCGGTGAGGTCCAACAGCAACCTGCGAAGTTAGACTGTGGTGCAGCAGCCAGCCGCTCCCGCAAATCCGAAATTATATCTGTAAACCTGAGTGGAGGGACAATCTGCAGGAGCTATCGCTAACAACAGAGCACACTGCCAACGATATCTTACATTACCTCGAGTCCGCGATACCTGAGTCAACGGCTGATAAGGGTCTTTTCGCAAGCATGTTCGCTACTGCTGCTTTGACATCTGAAGTCGAAGGGAGCTTCCTCTGGCGAAACTCATGCTTAACGACCTCAAGGATAGAGCTGAAGATGCTGATGACTGATCAACTTGCGAAACAAGGCCTTCCGAATAAGATCGAGCAGCTTTACTGTAAGATCATTTAGAAAAATCAAGAGAAGGATGGAGGAGCGAAAGATCTACCGCTCTGGAAGTAAGTCATATCACTTGAGCAACATAAGTACTAGCCCTGATTGCTAACAATCGTATCAAATCTAACTATAGGATTGTCCTGTCGCTCGTTACTTATGCAAAGCGTCTCTAAGAGTAACAGAGTTATCGAAGCTGTCGCGATTATTCGAACCAGCCAGGGTTACGACCTTAATGACAGCAAGAGGGTCAGCCCTACTAAGATCCTCGACAGCTGCATGTCGCTGATCCGATATATAACGACACAGGGAGACATTCCAGTGTAGTCTTCGGCTTCCCATTCGGCTGTTCGAACCTTCTTGCTCAGAATCTGCAAAGGACTGTTGTGCTGGTAGCGATGATAAACTGCTCGTATGCAGTAGAATCATAAGAGAGGCTTGTATGCGATACCTTGTCAAACCGCGATACAGTGGCTTGCTCGTTAGGGACACATCACTGCCTGGGCTTCAGAACCCTGACCGGCGAGTACGTCGAGTCCACCGACTTCTTTCTTACGCGCTGCAAGTACTGGTATCAGCACTTGATTCCCCAGCCCAATCAGTTGACGGGAAGCCAGTGTCCCTGCGCTTCTTCTACGAAGAAAAACAGGCGTTGTGAAGTTTCCTAGGCTCTCGCACTTCTCAACTTGCATGCAGTTCAAAGCCTGTTCGTCATGGGGCATTTCCTACAGAGATTTGACCGATCACCGGCCAAGCCCAGACTCTGAGGAGGACGCTGCCTAACTGGATTGCTCGGGTTTGCAGCTTCATCGCGCTATTCCAACTTCCAGTGCGAATGTGCCATTTCAGTCCAATCTGGACACCTGGAGTTTGGTGGACAGTAATCGCTGCTTCTGGAAGGCTCTAGATCGCTACTTCCTATCCGGAAACGCAAGTCGGTATCAAAGCTTTGATTTCGCTCCTATTGCCAAAGCATCGGAGACAGCGCGCCACAAGTGTATGATTCAAAAATGTCATCCGATGGGAAGACATTGATCGCCTGTTGGATTCAGCGCGAAGGGTAAGTTCACCATCAGGAAGTTTGATTCATTCATAGTAACTAACTGAGAATACTAGGGATACGACCACTGCCCAATTTGAGGAATGGGACATTGCGGGACGAATATCCCGAAAGTAACAAAGCAAA
>AZLU01000118.1:41954-96858 GCA_002224055.1 Pezizomycotina sp. ARF18 | reverse complement strand
GGATGCTTAACGGACGAATGTCGGCGTCGTGTCGGGCGAACTTCCGCTTAAGACAGGAGCTCGCGGTTTACAATAAGGAAGGTGACCAAAGGAACCTGTTTTCATATCAGGAGAAAATATGCAGCTTCCTGTATCAATCGCCTCCGATCGTCACCCAAAGCATAACTTGTCATTTGGCCTGACTGGTTCATCCCTTCTCTTCGCGGACTTTAAGAGCACACATAATTTTTCGAGCAGAAATCAGACGTCTAAATCTAAGAACTGTAAGTAACATTTATTCCTGCGAATTGTTAGTTTTCTCCCCATATCACAATCTTCTTTAGCTGGCAATCTGCGTCAACCTGTCGCTTCCCATGCGGTAACCATGTTCGTGTCGCAACCATCGACGCCAGAGCAGAAGATCAAATGTTACCCAAGGCAAATCGAGATTATGTCTCAATCTCCACGTCATGGTCCTGCAGCTGTCCGCTAGCAAACCGACGAGGGTACCTCCAAGCTCGTGTCGACAATGAGCATTCGCTTGGGCCAATGCATAGGCCGCTCGTTCAGCAACTCCCTTTCGCCTTCACTTGGATGCGGCTGAAGACCTGTACCTCACTATCAGCGAGCCCCGGCTTCACGTTTATCGCGTAGTTATGCCAAATTACAAGACACTCTGCCGATTCAGATTCTTCGGCGGACGCCACAGTTTACGGTCATGACGCACAAAGAACTTTTCTGCCTTCGGTCGTCGCGGAATCGCTCGGTGCAGTATTTCCCACCGCGGAGGCTGGCGCTATGTCCACCGTCATAATTGGACCACGCTATGGAAGGAACCCGCGCCGCCAATCGGTGTATATTTGAGCGAGAAGGACTTGGGTGAATGGATGCCCGTCCGGAGGGAGGAATGGGAGATAGGTTGGCTTATACTCCACTAAAGGACTGGAGGGCAGATGGAAGAGTTCGATGAAGGCAAGATTGCGACCTCATTCCATTCGAGTGTTAGGATCTTTAGCGTGTTTCTTAGCGCGGCCAGATTTCTTGAGTTTGCTGGAGTTTGTATCCATGTGTTTTGATTTCTAAGCTCAGTCGTTTTTGGCATCGAAGCATCCAGGCCTCCAACTGTATATATCGTCAAGTGATTAATTTGCGATTGACATCAAGTAGGGGTATATGACTTGTTATTTCGTTCCAATTCGTACAAGCTCTATACGAAATTGGTGGTTTTCAAGGTGGTAGGAAAGTGCGTGATAGCGATCAATCCATTTTGTAATCGGGTTGGACAGTTCTTACCTACATTGCATGCTATAAGCACATTTAACACGTAACGGCAAGTCTACAATTATTACAGATGCAGGTTTGTATAATAGCAATAATTCTGTTAGCCAATGATATTTCAGGTTCGATAAATAATCACAACCGGTTAATTGCATAGCTACACAGGTCCCGGTTTATATATAAAACCTTATAAGCTTGGGACCATCTATTTAACTTAGATACGGAAACACAATTATAATTACTGAATATTGCTAGTATTATTGAGCGTGTCTAGCCTGGCATCTAAATGAAAACTGGAATTTCATAAACTAGAGATTACCATGTGCACCAGACTATAAGACCTGATACCTAAGATCATCCTTTGCAGATACCTCATGGTCAAGTGCTTATAATAGATTATTATTTAGATGTAATAGTAACACTCGGTGTTTGGCCGGAACCCTATGCGCGGTCTGCGCCGTGCACGATTATTCTAGATTGGGTTTCAAGAATATAATATAAATACTGTGTACCTCTGCGCATGCAACGACAAATTCAAAGCTCGATCATTGACACGAGGGAAAAAGTGCATCTTGCGAAGCTAGCTGTAGCCTTTTGATTTAAAAGCCATCTGTACAAGCTTGTGGTAGAATATCTAGAGATCTGGCCGTGCCGGTGCACGTGCTAGCTATAAGAGAATTTTAGATGGGATTGGTAATGCTTTATAGGGGAATGGTCTTGAATATTAATCAAATAATATTACTCGTCTCTGACCGAAACTGCAGCAACATCCACGTTTTCTTCGGTTAGTGAACTTGACCTGTTAATACTTGAATACTATATGATCCATCCCTTCTGATCTGATAGGAAAAATACGTCAATTTCTACAATCCTATTTTACAAAGAGATCATGTCGAGCTCCTGCAGGGTAATCAGTCCTTCTTTTCTTTCTTTATTTCGTGATTGATCTAGGGATAGCGCGATAAAACCTGCAGACGGACAGAAATATAAACAGAGAAGATGTAAAAGAATCTGTGTAAACTGTTAACTGTTCATTTAGTTTCGGCATTCAGTCATTCCTTTCTTCGTCTGATTCGAGGGCATCAAAACGGGCATAAATAATGAGTGTGGGGAGAAACGCCTCTATTAGAACGTGGAAGGTCGAAGCACACACACCAAGTCACGCACCTTGAACTCAGCAATATCTAGGGCTTTTCTCGGTCGAGAAAGCGTTCTTTGAGAGAAAGACTCAGGTTTAACAGCTTCATATGGGCGTAATATAGCCACTTTCAATAAACCCTGACTCAATACCGGAATTCCGGGTGTTTATCTACAATTTCCGGATAGATTAAAGTTCCGAAGCCCATCTCGGTACTTTCAGGTACAACGATCTTCGGAGTTGAAGTGATTAGAATACTGCAAAATCTCCGTTATCAGCTAATAACGGGCGCTGTTAATACCGAGCCAGCGAGTACCTCGGAGGTAATTTCAAGGTATCTGTGTGTCGTAGGATACATCGACGGTTGACCTGACTCGTTCACTCGATCTTTCGAATAAAACAACAAATCCGATGGAAGAGTCGCTGCATTACCGGTAACGCTAGTAATGCTTACCATCAAATCGAAATTCGAAGGCACAACCGGGGTGAGAAAAAATTTCCTGGACCGCCTAAGATAGTGGCATGGATGCTACCCACTAACCCAGCACGCGAGGATGGGAGAATGGGATGGGGGAGAGGAGTTTATATCGTACAAAAAGGGAGCCGGGTGTTGGGATGGTTCCCCCAGGCTGATGGCTGGAATTCCTGTATTATTTCTCGCAGGACGCATTCTTTTTCCAGCGAAGCTTTCCTCGGAATACCCTCGGAATACATATCTTTCGATCCTTTTGGCAACGCACTGTCTATTAGCAGGCCCACTCTAGATAGGCGTTCACGGGTCCACGGCACCCAGTTACCACGGCCTCCGTAATTCCCAACCAGCCAACTCGAAGTACCTCCTACTTGGCTCCTAGTATTGTTTTTTTATTCGGTACGCAGTCGGTTAAGCAGGGACTTATACATCTAAAACGGAGCCATGGCCACCCTGATCCAGCTGCAGCAACAGTTCCACGAACAGCGACGGGCCAGAGGCTGTCCGAGTCTCGGAACCAGACACAATTTCAACCTATGGATACATCATCCTCTTCGACGAGCGCGAGCGAGATCGTACTCCTAATTCGTCGAATTCTATTACTTCCGTATCATCGCACTCGAACCCCAATTCGCCAAAGAGTTTGACGACGACCGGGTTCCGCTTCGTCGTCGTCGACGGCGGGGCAACAGGTACAGTCGTTACCTCGAACCCGCCATCCCAACCTCCACCGGCGCCCTCGCATTTTTCGTGCGCGTACTGCAACAAGACGTTCGAGAAGAGAGCAGCAGGAACAGGCACGCGAATAATTGTAAGACGAAACCGGCAGGCGAGAGGCTGACGAAGCAGAAATCGTGCGTACACTGTGTGAAGACCAAAACAAGATGCGACACATTGTTGCCGAAGTGTTCGAGGTGCCGGATGAAAGGATTAGAGTGCCGTTACGTGCACAAGTCTGCGCCTGTCACACTTTCTGGTAAAGGTGCCGCTCCCAGACCGTCTACAACAACAGCGCAACCAACGTCTTCCATCCCGCCTCTGACACCACAGCGTCGGAGCCAAACAACTTTTCCACAACGACCGCACCATCATCCGCGACGACAACAACAGCACCCTCATCAGACAGTTACAACGACGTAAACATGTACGGCAGCGGCCAGCAGTACACCAAGGCATAATATCCCCGGGTTTAAGCGGCGACAACTGCAACAGCAACTTCAACTTTGACTGGCAGCTCAACTCCCCGTCCACACCGCACCCATGCTCCTACCCGACCTCTTCGGCTTCCCGACATCGCGGACCAACATGACTCCACCGGCCGTATGATCGAGAGTGCTAGCACCAGCAGCAGGACCAGCAGCATAAGTTCCCCTTGCAACGTAAACATGCTCGGCGACTCCCCCCGGCAATCAAGCCAACCACAATACCCCGGACCCTCCGGCCCTCCTCCAAAAAAGCCGCACAACCCGAGCTACGAGTACGTAAAAAAATAATACGATCATTCCGACGATGATGCTGCGGACGTCGAACCTCCGCCGTTCGTAAACCACTACATGTACACCTCCGGAAAATGCGGCACCGCCTTGTCGAACTGCACGAGCATAATGCAGATGAACAAGATCAAGACGCGGGACACGCGGAGCTGGTCTGGCGGGTCATCGAGATGGAGTGCGGCCGGATAATGAAGGAGTACACCGTTATAACGACCTCGAGCTCTTAGGAGCGACGCAGGCGATCGTCATGTACGTCGTTCTGTGGTGCATGGAGGACGATCCGAATATCAAGAGCAAGTTCAAAATTATACTGTACAATATGCACGTAAGTATCTCAATCTTGCTCTACCTAAAAAAAAAAAAAAAAAAAAAAAAAAAAAAAACAGACCGGAGATATTTATATTCACTGTACTCTTTTCCTGCAGGAACTATGCCAACGCCTCGTCGCCTCCGGCCGCTACATGTGCAAAGCCGAAGTCGAGGGCCGCCGCCCTGTCTGGAAGAGTGGCTCTTCTTCGAGTCCATCCGCCGCACCGCGCGCTCCTATACATCCTCGACCTCCTCTACGACATCTCGTACTACCTCTCGAAATCCAAGTGCGACGGCCTCTTCGAGCTACCTTTACCCGCGACGAAGAACTGTGGAATGCATCGAAGAGGTCAGAGTGGGAGGAAGAGTACGACTGGATATTATCAGAACGAAGGGAAAGGGGATGCTCAAGTATGAGGTGCTGCTCATGGCGAGTTCGATATACGGGACCGGTAATGCGGCCGCTGCGGCTCACGACGATCCGGATTTGAACCTCTGGTACGCCAATATCGATGAGTACGGCATGATGGTGTCGCTGATTATTAATTGAGGCGCCTCACGATATATCTTTTACTCTTGTCAAAAAAAAATAACTTTACTCTGCTTCCTGTATATACTTACATACTTGGGTGTTTGGTTTCCTTGCTTGATTGGATTTCTTGGTATTTGATTCGGCATTTTCATGCTCGGGTTACACGGCGTTTTTATGTTATGATGGTAAAGCGTTTTGGTGCTACATGGATTGTTGTTCGATTAAATACTTCAAATTACGAAGTGGTGGTTTCCTTTGTAAAAAAAGCTACATGCCTATAAAAGGAACGGGAAACATATATAAACATAAATATATCCACACTACTCAAATCTTCTAGCAGCCATTGTCTTTCCATATTAGCTTTGACCCCGTGATCGTCGTCAAATTTAAGGCATACTTCAATTGGACTTTAAACAGGCTTTAAGTGGAATTGAAGCTGAGTTGAGAGGATAGCTTCACTAGAAACCGGCTAATGAAAGGTTACTTGAGCAAAAATATAGCATCGATAAAACATATTGAAATTGATTTACGCTAAGAATGTGGTCCTTCTTTAAAGTCATAGATGTGAGACGAGAAAAATATGAGTATAGAATATATATTACAGTGTATGTAGATTAGAAGAACTTAGCAAAGACTTTCTTATGAGACACGACGCTTGTCTAGGGACGCGAGGAATGAAATGAAGCTGATAGAGACGCCGTTCCTTTTGATGATAGACAACGATAATGAGCGAATAACTATAATTAGAAGGAATGCATTGTATATTGGCAGAAAATCTTGCAAATAAAGAACGCAATAATAAAAATCCCAGCAAATATATAATTCATCTTATACTCCTAACGAATGGTGAACAAAGGAAAGACCCGCTGGACGATGTTCTCAAAGAACATGAAGACGATGTATACGAAAACCCCTAAGAAAAAGAAAATGAAAGAAAGAACCCTCCATCTTAAACGGCATTGGTGACCATCTCGTAAGACGGACCAGCATCGGGAGCCGACCTTGTATTACCGCCCCCCTTCTTGCCGCCTCCCCACGATATCGGCCTGAGCTCCCTCCACTGGCAGGTCCACGTCGCGAGGCTGATCATCAGCACCGTCGAGCTGAACTGCAACAGCCACCACAGCCAATTCCACGGCAGCGATCCGGTATAAAAAGTCGTCACGACGAGGTGTATGAAGTGCACCGTCAGCGCGAAGTCAAGCACCAGCTTCGTCCGCACCACCACCAGCGTTATGGCGACGACGGTGAAGAGGCTGTTCAGCATCCACACAAGCCCTAACATCCACCTATCGTGTTATCCCCGCGCAGGTTCCGCCATGAGAATATCAGGTCGAGGAGAACGGCGTGCCGGCTACGAGGGTGGTGAAGAGGATAAGGACGAAGGCGGAGGCGTAGTATATTAGTTGGAGGGATATTATTTGCGATAGCGTCCGGACGGGGAGAATGTGTCGAGGATGGAGGCGGGGCGGACTCTTCTTCGTTTACCATGGCTGAGTGTATGTGGTACGCGATAGTAGGTCAGGTAGTAGTGGTTTCCTTTGTGCTTGTCGGAAGAGATGCGAGGGATGGAGAGAGTTCAGTCCAGTTGAAGATCCGGTGACGTTGGGTGGAGATGACGGTACGATGGAGGTTGTTAGGTTGGATGTTTTGAAGAGAAAAGGCGGCGTGGAAAGCACGGCTAGTGCGGGAAGATGCGGAAGAAGAGAACCACCGAGGCAAGGATTATTTATTACGTTGATGAAAGAGTAAATATCTATTATTAGAGCGGGCAGGTTGATGAATGGAGGATTTACGGAGATGAATATAAGTATGGACTATTAAAAAAGACGAAAGATGAAAACAGCTTCTCTAGAATCTATAAAAGGGGACAAGCTGTATATTTTTAACGGCTGGCAGGTAATAATAACACTGATCTTAATATATCAGCCATCTTCTTCTTTGCTCTTCAGGGACCAGAGATCAATCTATATATTTAAAAATGTTTACAATGTCGCAGGGGAAAGGGAAGAAACTCCGGAGGATCTTTCTAAGGGAGAAGAAAACACCAAGAGTGACCAGATAAGTAATACTTAATAATGCCCCGAATATTAATATATAATACGAGACGCAGAAAGGAATTCCCCTTTTTTCTTTTGAGGCTTCTAGACCGGTATTTTCCGGAGGAGAGCACGTGCTGTATACCGGTTTTGGTTAAACAACACGACCTCCAAGCGTGTATTACCGTATTAGGCATCGCCTGGACTGCACGACCCTTTTTGGGGGAGAAACAGCACAGGTCATGTGGTCCATTTGCCGAGTCAAAGCGCTCGCCTAGGCCGGAATGCAGAAGAGATACTACTTAAATAATCCCCCACTCAAATCTTGCCTTAGACAACAAGCCTCTCTTCTTCGCTACTGTCGACGGATTACGCCGCTGTGATACGATAGCTTGCATGATCTCCACCGCTTTTACTTGCAAGGAACAAAGAGCACCCTAGGCCTCCTCATCCCTGACGACGGTATCCAACCATTTGCATCTTAATGATAAGCAAGATAATCACATTCTCAGTAAGTGAAAGCTAAGCACATCCTGCAACTGCTCGTTGTTGTTCTTGTCACCTTTGTTGTCACCTTTTCTTTCACCTGCCTGATATCATACCTTTCCTGGAAGGTATAGAACTGCAAGGAAAGAGTAAGGCTGTTCCTGCAAGTTGCTTCCCTTGCCCATTCTGCCATTTAATGTATTTCTTTGGATTCCTCCCTTTCGCGACGAAAAAAAGCTATAAATACTCTGTTGTCTTTCTCCTTCTCAGAGCTAACGAGTCTCTTTCTCTTTCTCTTTTTCCTTTCCTCCTTCTCACCAAACGTGAAAGCAAAGTCAAAGCCTCCATCTCGTATAAAAATCTCCAACAGAACCTCTACTTTAAGCTTCTTCCAAATCAAGTAAAGACTCTTAGCAACATGCCTCTCTCCGTAAGTACCGTCGACTCTTAACTAAACGCCCCCTTCGAGGCTTGTTCTCGGCCGGGCAGAGAAACTTTCGCTTTCACGCTCGTCCGCTCCATAAAACATATGATCCCTGAAATCTAATGACTGAACTTTTTCGGGAAACAGGATGGAACCCACGTTACTTTCACCAACAGCGAGGCGGCGAGGAAGTCGGCCTGATCAAGAGCTTTGAGGTAAGCTCCTTTAAAAATCATCCCTTAACTAAGAAATAATTTCCCCTTGCTGATACTTTTTTTTTTTTATATAAAAGAGCGGCAAATACAAGGTCGAACGCAAGAATAAGGCTATCGTCGAGCTCGACGAGGACAAGGTCCAGCAGTTCCACCCTTCCTCGGAGGACAAGGAGAGCTGCCCCGTCGTCGGCCATCCTAAGTAAAGGAGAAGAACATATATTATTGGGAGGAAGAATGATATACCCTTAAAGTTTTTTTTTTTTTTTTTTTCACTTGTTTTTCTTTCTAAAGGAATTTATACAAGCATGGGAGGTTATTTTTCAAGGGTCAGAATGCATCCATTATTAAAAACGCCATTTTTGTTTTCTTAAGTATGTAATGAACATCATACTTTCAAATTTTTCCCCTATGAACCCAATACAAATACAAAGAAAGTAAAAAAAAAAAAAAAAAAAAAAAAAAAAAAAACCATGAAACTCCGAGCAAGTTTTTCCCAGATAGTAGAGGGCAAATATTAAACCAAGAGTGAAATGAAGTTCCGAAGTTAGATTACACTGTTCCAACGCCTAAATTCGTCTCTAAACCGTTCTTATTAATGTAGTATCACACACTGCCACCGCTTCTATTACCGCCTATCAGTCCGGCCATTTCCAGTAGAGCCTATATTGCATTAAAAAAATATTGCTTGTCAGCGAATCGTGCATCGTGAAAGGCAAATTAGTAGACTTACGTACCCTATTAGCTTCAAGATCGTCCCCCAAATTAACGTTCCTCCTCGCCATCGCCTCCCTCTCCTCCCAAGCCCACTGCTTCGCCTGCAGCGCAGCCTCCGCATCCCCACCGATACCCCAAACCTCCAGCTCCTCGATCTCGAACCTATCCTGCCAGTGCGTCTTTCTATGCGGTATGTCCGAGCAGTGGAACGCTCCGCCGCCGTCTATGGAGTGCGTGAACACGCCGAACTCTAGACCATCTTCGAGGATTAAGGATACCGGTCCGAGGTTCATGTGCAGCGTCGCCTCGCCCGGTCGCGTTTTGGGCACTGGGGCGCCGAAACCGACGCCGGCGTCACGGTTGAAGTAGCAGTATTCGGTGTGGACGCTTGAAGTTTCGAAGCTAAATTAAATTTGTATAAATAGGTTAAATACGTGTAAAAAAAGAGTTTAGGCAATGGATGTGTGGGGGAGAGACTTTGTGTACTTACACTTCATGCACAGGCGACAGCTGGAACAGCTTCGTCTTCGAGTCCCCGAAGCAATCCTTCGCGCTCTTCTTCCACGGCGTCGGAATGTAAGCTCCGAAAACCAGCCGGCCGTCGTCAACGTCGATACCGTCGGGATACCGCTTCGGCGCCAACGTCTCGTTGAACGACTTCTCCCTCGACGTCTCCGGAGGTTCGGCATCCTAGACCCTGCTACTAGCAGAATGGTCGGCGCCTGCCAGTTGAACACTTTCTGCTCGAAACTACCCATCGAAAACCCCGCTACGGATCCTACGTACAGCTGCCGTAATTTCCTCCAGAGTTGTCGCCCTTGAGGAAAAATGATAGCTGGCACATCGTATTGTGGTTCATCAAGTTACCCGCGGGAGATAATAATTTAGGTTTGTTATCAGTCTTTCGCTTCTGCTTGGGACGGGTTGAGGGATTTGCTGAAGAGCATGTGCTCGAACAGAGGCCTGAGGCCGTCGAAGAGGTACGGCTTGTAGATATGTTAGATTAGACGAAGAAATACTAGTATATGTGTATATGTATACTTTGTAGTGAATACTTACCATGTTTCGCCGTACGCTCCTCTCGAACGTCGGGAAAATAACCGGCGTACCATCAATCGTCATGCTTCTGGTGATATCTTCTGCGGTACTCCGTAGGTCTCCTATCGTCTTCAGCGAGCAGCGCTCCCCGTGTACCGCTAAACTCTCCTGGGGGTCTAACGGTGCGACGAGGATGAGTAACATTAGCAGCCTCGTCAGGTTCTCCAGCTTGATTCTCCGCACGAACTTGTGGTCCGACTTTTCCGCATGCTTAAAAGCTTCTATAGCGTCCAGCGCATCCAGCGCCGCAAGTGCCATTTCATCTTCATCGTCGTCTTCCGAATCGCCGCCGATCGCAAAACCTCCTCCTCCGGCATCTCCCATCGGCGAAGTTGGCGAAGTTGGCGAAGTAGGCTCCTCCCCCGGCACCCCTATCGTACTCCGAAAACGCTCTGAAAAGTAAATGGATAGGATCGTGCTGCCCCTTCACGGCTACTGCATATTTCCCCGTGAGTATAGCGACCACTTTAACCATGGCTTCAAAGTTTAGTATTACTGGCGCGGCGGATAAAATGGGAAAGCTCCCAGGAAACTCGCGGCCTGGAATATCAGCCCGCAGACGTCTAGCGCGTCAGGTATTTCCAGGAAGCGGCACAACGTGTCTTCTTTCCAGTAGTACACGCCGTCCTTGTGCTCCGCGAGGGACTTGAAGACCTCTTTGAAGGAGAACAGCTCGATGTTCGTGAAGCATCTTTTGGAGAAGCGCGCTGCTAGTTGGCTAGAGATGAACTCTATTAAGAATAAAAAAAGTTGTTATAACTCGAAGGCTCCGAACCAGTGACTACGAGAGTGGGAACGAAACACCTACCTGCTGATAGCTCGCCCCGGCTCTCCTTTGAATCGTGGTTCCCCATGACGTCGTAGGTAATTATATACTATATATATATATTTAATGGCTTGCTTGTTCTTATCGATAACGAGAATAAACTCGGATCTAGGACTACTGTACTACTTCTCTATCCCGGTGCCGTGGATTTGGAGCTCTGTCTTGTATGGCCGTCGTCTTTGTAGGCGGTGGAAACGTCGACAGCATTTAAAGATTATCGCGGAGTGGTGTGATTCCTTTTTAATTTATTTTATACCGCGAGTAACATTATTTTTTTCTCCTCGAAGGATTTCTTTTACGTTTTCATTTTCTCGGCCATTTTGCAAGCTTGCAAGAGTAAAAGTAGAGTTCCCTATCCTTTACATTTTCTAGATCCTCCGGCCTCGTCATGTTTTTTTAATAAACCGTGGGAAACCTAAAAAAAAAAAAAAAAAGAAAAGAAAAAAAAGGAGTTCAATCCAACAAAGGAAAAACTACTGGAAATCGCGATATACGTATGTTATGTACATCCTTATTTAAGTATATAATGATATTTTCAAGACCCAATTTCTATATACATCTGTTTCCCTTGTTTATGGCATATTATTTATTTATTATATTTCGTGATTTTGCTTATTTTACTTTTTTTTTTTTTTCTCTCGTCCTGAGGTTTTCATATCTACCTGAAATACAATTCATATCGTTCATATTTATACATCAAATCTTCATGATCTTTCTTAGAAACTCTTAAGAACCAAACATATCAACTCCCATTACCCGAAGCTCGTTATGCAAGCAGCTTAACACCAGGGTGTAAATATTATTTTTCCACTTCGTCTTGCTCTTATGCGTCCTTATTAATTCGTAAGTATCTCGACGTTACTACTCAGATTCCCGTGACTCGCCGTCCTGAATTCGAAGTCCCGAGCCACCGCCTTTCCGTTCGATGCATATCTGTGTACGGATGTGGCAAAAATTACCACAGCAGTCGCTGTCGACGTGACAAAACGAAAACTGGGACGGCACGGGCACGTTATTCCTCGTCGGGCCGCTGGAAGATGTTGTTTCGTCGTCCGTTGTGATCATAATGATTGAGGGAAGTTGAGGTGATAGAAACCAGAAGAAGGAGCAATTGCAGGAGATTCATTGCCTTCACCATATTGTTGATCCCTTTATAGACTTTTTAGTGGTCTGATCGGTATGATATATTGCTCTATCAAGGGAAGTATTTGAATAGAGGCGCCGAAAAGCACAGTAGAATGCTCAGTTGAACCGATTTCGAGCGGTTGTAAATATAGAGGGTCGTTTACGGTGGCTGAAAGCTAGGTACGGTGACAAAACAATTTAGCAAGGCAGCTTCAATTCGCAATTGGATCCAGGGATTGCCATGGATTTATTACATCTCTCAATGCAATCGCCTCAGCTTGCCCAGCGACCAAAATAGTGGCGCCATGTGGAGACCTTTAGCCTTCATATCGAACAATCTGCGAGAAAAAACACCTCTAGCCATCTTCAAAAATCCCCAAGTTTTGTGGAAAATTTTCATTTGCCAGACAAATGAGTGTCCAAGCAAGATAAGATCGACGTCTCGCTCATCTTGAAAGTGGATGATACCCTCCTTATGAGCGTATTCGCATGGCCGTTTTCCCAACTGCAGAAGCGGAGTGAGAAAGGGAATTTTGGAGGCCATTGCGCATGGTTCAGAAGCAATGTTGTCTATCCTTGACATCGCATCATTGAACTGTGTTAAATTTTCCTGATTGGATAGCACAGTTGCTCGGCGTCGGAAAATAAAGAAAGAAAAGGTGGGAAAAACCGGGTTGGACGATACAGCTTTTAAAAAATCTAAAGCTAAATTGATGATCGAGATGCATTTCAAAAAAAAGCCCCACTAATCACTATAATACTAGTTCATGATATTTATAGAAAATACGGTATTTGTTTATTTACCAATCATTGGTTTAATATTTTTTGGTGGCTAAAGGTGTTCTGGATTGCCGGAATCAACAGGTTTTGCGATCATTTATTCGTTAGTAGGATCTGAATCTAAACCGAACGCTAATGTATTAACAATAGGCAATGTAGACTTCGAAAGACCTCTTCAAACTATAGCAAATTGCGCCTATGTGAAAGAATAGTAGAGCTACTTATCTATACCGTGGCGAAATTTATAGCCCGTAATTTAAGAACTTGGTAAGTAATAGGAGGGAAAATAATACAATAATGCAAATATCCAACGCCAACCAAATACATCCGAGAATGTTCCGCAAAGCAATATAAGAAGGGTGAAAAAAAGGGGCTGATTACGGATATTAACAGATAAATGAATAAAATAAACCAGTAATTCTGCAATATTTAGTTCAAATGTACCGCGCTATTACCTATACTTCGGGTTGAGCTCGTTTTGCCTTAGAATCTGAACTTGAGTTCATCTTCACTGCCATCCTCACTGTCATCATTCTTTGCCAAGAAACCTTTCATCGAAGTCTTTTGCTTCTTTTTAGGCTGCGCAGCAGAGGCAGCGGTTTCGTCTCTTCCCAGCCATTTGGCTTCTACCACCCGAGGCCGCCGGGTATCTTGCGTAGCAGCAACAACGTAGTGCTCCGCGTGCTTCTCGTACTCCGCGCAGAGAAAGCTGCTGCGATTGCGATTGCGTGTTCCTTTGCGTCGTCTTTTGGGTTTGCGTTTGAGTCTTCGGAACCTGAGTTTTCGGCTGGGACTTGTTGGTTATGAAGCGCAGCTCGTCAACTTTGGAGTCGCTGTCGGATTCTACGGTAAGAGCTTCGACGACCGGGTTGCTGCCGGCCATGAACTGGCTGTTGCCCTCAGGTTGCGAAGGCTCTCCATCCTTTTCTTGTTTTGTCGAGCCAGTAATCTTTTCAGATAATCGATTAAGTACATTTGATAGCAGTTTTGGGAATACAACAAATATCTTACCATCTCCAATACCAAAGTCCCTCGCTTTGTGTTCCACTAGCTCAACAAGGAGAGGTGCGGCAAGGCGACGCATTCGTGTTTGTGCCCCATCCTTCCTTCGAAATTTCTTGAAATTCTTGCGTCATTCCACCTCTCATCCCACCTGGAGCCTTCGTCGCCGTAAGCATCACTTCGCTCGTCTGGTTGTTCTCGGTAAAATTCGAATGTCTCGACGAGAGCCAAGTTTTTAAGTCCCGCTAACTCATCGTTACCATTCTATCAGCGGCTCGGCTCTCTTCGCTACTTCTTCAGCTTCCTCCCTCGCTCGAATCAGCTTTGTAGCCTTGATAACTTCATCCTCTTCTATGGAGCTTCTTCCTGCTTCGCGTGGCTGGCTTCTTCGTGACAGCCACCTCCTCGGCGACATCTTCGTCATCGGCTCAGCCTTGATAGTGTGGTGCGTTGCTTTCGCGCTTTCCAGTTGCTGCTCTTCTCTTCTTCTAGGCGACGTTTCTTCATTGCAGCAGCACCCGGCAATATCTTTTCAATGATGTTGCCCTCCCGTTCCTCTTCCTCCTCTCATCTATCTGCGGCGCTGAAACGCTTCCTCAGCGACGAAGCCATCTGAGAAACATTCGACACCTGCCGCTGCATATTATTACGAGTCTGCCGCTGGGTACCATTGCGGGTCTGGGTTTCCGAGCCGTCATCTCCATCTTCCTCGTCGATCTCATCTACAAGGCGACTTGACTAACATGCCTGTTGCCGTTGTTGTTCTTCCGCTGCGTGGCAGCCATACTCATAGACGTCGACGGTGGGGGAAGCGGTTCGAAGTCGTCATCTGAATCTTCGAATCTTGAAACCGCTTGCGACGGCTTTGACTGCGTAAACTGCGATTTCTGGGTCCGCGTACGCTCGGGTGGCTTGTGAATAACAAGATCTACCGAACTAGAGCGTGATCTTGCGGGCCTCCCCTTCTGAGCAGTTCTTCAACATCTTCATTCATGTTCAGGAGCGATTCAGGAACAACTTCAGCAACTACAAAACGATCAATCAGTGTTTCAAAGATCACAAAAAAGAAAGAAAAAAAAAATTTAATCAAGAGCGCATTTGGGAGCCTACCTTTGGCAGCTGATGCTCGTTTTCGTTTCGGTTCTGTTCAAAATGGGTCAGGAATGTAATTTTCTTAGCCAAAATTTAGACATTGAGATAGTTCATACGGTGGAGGATGCGTGAGTAGCTCCATTTGAGCATCATCATCCTCATCGTTATGACTTGCTGCTTTTTGGAAGCAGGGCGCTTCAGCGATGCCATATCTATCATGAGTATTGCTTCCAAAAATTCATTCTGGACCGCCGTACGATATCCAATCCTGCCGTTACGTTAGATCGAATAACCCTTGAATGACGGAGAAAATCGTAGCAGCTTAGCTGGTGGTCCTTACATTTTCTCCACTTGACGACGAAATCCTGCAGCCACTTCTCGTTTCCCTTAAAAGTATTGATTTGCGGCCGAACATACACAGCTTTCCAGATCCCCCTGCCGCGCGAACAAACTCTTCCGGCGTTGTCACATTCGCCTCAACCTTCTTGTAGACAAGCTTCCCACCGGCTTCCGATACAGGCTCCATCAGGTTATCCTTCTGAACGGACTCGCTGACGACGACCGTGTAGCCCTCCATCATACATTTTCCGTCTCATGTCGGGCCCGAAAAGTGCAGGGTCCCGCTTGATGGGCTCTTTCCCCGGCGGAGGCAGATAGTCCTTGGGGTCCGGCCAGTTACCGTCGTAGTCCTGTTCGAGCAATGAATGCTCTTCGGGGTCCTTGGGATCTCGAGCGCAGGCCCTGGCCACCGCATCAATATAGGAGTGCTGGACGAAGTGTAGCCCGTTCACCAAAGCTATCAGACTCTTTGAAGTGTTTCGCTTGTCGGAGATGATGAGGGTAGTTTTATCGGAGACGAAGTGTCGATGGTCTTGACGTCATACTTTTCCACCTTTTTCTGAAATTGTTCTAGGTATCCTTTTGGTGCCTTTGGTCTTTCGACAGCGAGAACGTAAAGATCTTCGGTTGCCAGCTCACACTATAATAGAAGTCGAAGGTGGGAACCCTTTAGCTAGCGCACTTATCCACAGAAAGTGTATGGTCGAGGAGAGATGGGGTTTGAACGTACACAAATTTGTAGGGGCATCTCCCTAAGACGAACGTATGCCTTTCTGCGTCAGTGTAACAGTGCAACCTTTGATATTATCGCCGTCGTCCAAGATCGTCCCGTGCTTAGAGTGATCCGTAACTCTCACTTCCGACCGAAGCAAGGTGCTGACCTGTATAATCAAGTATTAACATTAATGCCGTATCAACCCACAGCTATCACAAAAGACTTTGGTTTTGAATGCGATTATTGCTGTACGTACTCCGGATCCGCTCTTCACAGGTTTCACTTCGATGACGAGGTGCTTTCTTGACATGGAATATTTGCCGCCGATAGGGTGTGACGTTTCTGCGGAATATAATCATCTCAGTGTAGGTTCTGCGATAAGGTATCGTGACCGGCAAAAAGCAATGGTTCGGCGGGGCTTACTGTCACCTTGTCCTGTTCTGCCTATCGTGTACGTTTGTCCCGGGCAAAGCCATTGCCTTTTATCTTATCATAGCGATGAAAACCTGTCAGTCTGGTTTAAACCGGTGAGAAAGCATGTCGTCGGATCACTCACTGGCTAGTAGGTCTCCTTCGCATTCCAGAACCCACATTGCACTTGTTTACTATCTATCCGACGAAGGAGAAAACGAGTATCCGGAGGAGTGACGGAACGAGCGTTAGGTCCGATCTGAGAAAGTGTCTATAAACAAACCGAGGTTTCGATGCTGATATCATAGGAGTGATACGCAGGCGAAGTGGGAATGAGATGGAAGTTGTTGGTGGTCTGCGGCGGTGTTGACTTGTTAAGTCAAATTCCCTAATGTTTCCTTTTCTTTCTTTTAGGTCATTTCTTTTCCACAAATTTCCGTCCCCTCTTCCTTGGGGAGACGCGACCAAAGGTGGGACACGCACAAAGTATTGCTTTTCAAAGGGACGCTTAAAACGTGACTTACAGGAAAGAAAAAAGAATTCTTTTTCTTCAAAGTCACATGATATTCACGTGACAGAAATGAAGCCGTATTGACAATGCACCGTACACGATACGCTCGCTGGGGCTCGCCATGAGGTGCCCGACGTTAGGACTAATAGCGGAATGAAATGCTACTAAAGAGAGGTTTGCAAGCGAGGGGGAGAGGGGGGCCCTGCCCCCTCCCACCCAAGATGACTCTAGCCTCGTCCTGATTGCCTCGTCCTAATCAGTCACGTGCAAATTATATGGATGGTGCCGTGATTTTCACGTGATCTTGGCATGACCCTGTTATGAAATTCTGGAACCCTTCTTAAAGTCGGGTACACGAACACGAAGGCGTTCGCTGGCGCTCACCCTGATTTGCCCGACGCAATGACTCAGGTCACATGATATTCACGTGACCTGGAAAACCCCGTACAAATTTTGGTCGCTCTAATCCCTCCTTATGTCGGGCATACATCGCAATATCACAGCTGTTAGAGGAGCGCGACCCAGAAAAACTGCAAAAATGCTCATATGATTTCCGGATGCAAGAAATCGGAAACGATAGCTAACCATGCTATATATCTCGAGATCTAGCTCTACCCTTACCTCCGCCGGGACCTCGCAGTGGCCTTTGCCGCACCGCTAGAGGGTATAGGTAGAGGCAACCTCGCAAGGGGTACGCAGAGGCGCGCAGGTAGGCGCGCATGCAGAGGCGCGCAGGTAGAGGTGTGCAGGTAGAGGCGCGCAGGCAGAGGCAAAGGTGAAGGCAGAGGCAAAGGTGAAGGCAGAGGCGATGACGGAAGCAGCGCGGCCAACGTTGAAAGTCAAATGAAATTTAGTATATAGGGGGACCAAATACAATCCCAATAAATAAATAAAGGCGCTTGCTATGTCCGTAACCCAAAAACTGTTAAACTCGTCACCCTCACGCACCACTAAGCCTGTAATAGTAATTATTATAAAAAATAAAAAAAGATTTTTGTGAATTATCGCTGCACACGACAGAGCCTGATGGCTCACAGTTAACAGCTCGGCGCAATAATACGGATAGATAACGCGGTGTTAGGTAAAGCTTAGGAGACACATACCTATATATATTCGAACAGATTCGGGAATATATATATATATATTATATACTATATAATACTAGTCGTGATAATATAAATATATATATATATGAAGCTTCCACGGGAGCAGGGAAAGCGGAGTAACAAGGCGATATTGCTGGTTTGTCTTCGTGCTGCGCAGATACTCGGATATAGCGTACACTCTCGTAAAACAACCTATTATTTTAAAAGTAACTGGAAAAAGCGTGTCAGTTACGAGTGTACTGGTTCGGGGTTACGAATATAGCAAGCGCCAATAAATAAATCTCGCTTTGTAGATACTAAAAGCGAATAACTAACAACGTAGTGAATAGAAGTAAAAGAAAAGAGAACTGAAAAACGCCAACCCAACAGTATTAAGAGACAGCTAATAACGATTTCCTTTCCTTTCTTTCCTTTTTTTTCCTTTTTTTTTAAGCAATAATATTTCGATAAGTGACAAAAGGAGGATGGAATACAAACAACCCTTGAAGAAATGGTGTTGTTTCGTAAGACAGCTCTTTTCTTGAAAATTCTCTGATTGTGGTTGCAAGACCCATGAGTTCCCAAATTCAAGAACCAGTCCTCCCAATAACCCCCCTGGCTTCTAGAGCCCCAGTGACCCTTCCTATTTCGTAGATAATCCCATCGACTTTTCCACTCAGCTTCTCATCTTACTATCATCCCACCCATATTAACTTCGATCTCTTGGCTTAGCGTATCGAGTCTCTTTTCGATGGTTGCAAGGGAAACATTAAGACCATTGAGCTAAAAAAGATAAAATGAGGTTAGCAATTAAATTTCGGAAACGAATCGATAAAGTTCAATAATAAACTAATATATACCTGATAGTAGATAGAGGTCAGATGATTTGCGCGGCCGCGTCAAGGTCTTTAGAAATGATTAGCAAATACGGAATTAAAACAAAATTTATCAAGAGTACATTATAGAAAAAAAACTAAAGGAACTCCTGCTTAGGAAGAGTAGTAGAACGAACTTTAGCCGTTGTGAATGCGCGCAGACCTAGACGACCTGGCGAGCGTAGAAGCTGGGGGACCGGCGGGTTGAAGTGACCCTAGGTGAGATGAGCCATACCAAGAACACGCAAATTGATATTGCGGCTTGCCTGAAAAAAAAAAAAAAAAAAAAAAAAGAAATGACAAAAATGCCATATCCTCACTACCACCGCAACTTAGAAATACAATATCTCAATCAATTTCTATCAAACTTTATAAAATATATATATATGAAAAATTGCGAAGAATTCAAAGAAATTATTATTATTTTATATAATTTTAGCTATTTTTTCGTTTTTTATTTCTAAATTTTTACTAAGAATTGGCTGAGATATCGTTGGTTTTATATTTATATATATATATACGAGTGTTAGCAAGGATGGGCATTTTTGTCAATAATTTTTGGGTGTGGGCATTTTTGTCATTTTCTTATTTTGCTATATTCTCGCTAACACATACTAGTCCGGACCTACCTACTTCGTAGTGGCAGCTAATTTACCCTCCCTCACCACAGCAATCCGTCTCCAAGCCTGAACCGACACCTGCTCCCCACCACTTTTTACAGCGGAGACAGTCTTGAACCCAACCCGAGAATGAAGAACAGCCTCAGCAGCCCACCCAACCACAGCGTGCCGACATTGATACAATCGTCCGAATTAAACGCCCACACTCGTAAAGCGCCCCCGTCCCTGCACCGAGCATGGTGAGCATGTACAAGTGACCCATATCGGAGAACAATATCCCCAAGCAGACGGCCTTCCACACTGCAAGCTCCCTCGTCGCGCGTAGCACCAGGATCTCAGTTATCGCGAAGAATATGTACGGCTGCCCACGGCGACGAGGAGCTGCTCGCCGTGCTTTGTGAGAGGGAGCGGCGGCGGGTGTGTGTGCGGGTTCGTCCTGACGGCGAAGGCTTCGGGCTGGAAGAAGCAGAGGAATACCCACCGAGCGCCGCTACGGGCTCGAAGGTGAGGAAGTAGAAGCTGTATATTGCGGGGACGGAAACCGTGTTTGTTTTAGATTGGAGCTTCATCTTTTATTTATCCCGTGGTTACCGGCCGGCTATACTTTGATTCGTAGAGGTGGTTAAAAAGATCAGTCGGATACTGTACGTCACAGCTTTAGATCGACGTTTTGGCCAAGCGCCTAAAAGAGGGGGAAAGTGTAAGGCGTAGATTAAATAGAGCAACGTAAAATAGAGCCTCAGACGTGCATCATCATGTCATTCGTCGAACTAGTAATTTTTCCGTCGCAGTATATAATTTTGCCTAGCGTATATTTTTTTACCCCACTACCCTCTGCGAGTTCCAATAATAAATCACTCAGCACCTGCATCACATACAATTGTTCAACAAATATATATTCAACTCACAAGTACATTTACCCCGTCAAAAATAATATCGCTAAACTAAAGAACTTCTTCCTTATACCTCGAGAAAGTGCTTTTGTTTCGCAAAAGGTAAGAAAGATACTTGGGCAGGAGTGCCATTAAACGAAGATTCTAGCGTCGTTAGGCCTAGACTACATGACATCACAGTATCCACTCTTCTTTGGCGCGGAAGCCACTGAACAAAGCCTTACCTCAACTCGAAAAAACGTCAAACAAGCATCTTCTACTTTTTTTTTTTTTTTATCAATTTGCAAACATCAAGAATTATCATCTGCTCAAAGCTCACCTCTAACACCCCTCCATTCTTCAAAAACAGAAAGTTCAAATAAACACCAAAACCACCACAACAAACAAAATAAACAAAAGCTATGGCCGAAGAAGCCGTCACCGACGAGACCACCCCAACCGCCGTCGAGGAGAGCGTCCCGCAGGGCCACGAGAGGAGAAAAACGATCGAATCGCCCTCGTCGACCGCCCGGCCAAGCAGAAGGACTCATCGACAGGACATCCTGCACGGTACCGAGTCGGCGGCCGTCCAGATTGCGCAGAGGAGCTGGAGCACAAGATGGCGCAGGATAAGCTCAAGCAAGGGCTCGCGCACCGCCCTAACAGGGAGGAGCTGGAGGAGCGTACGTGAAAGTTTTATATTACCAAGCTTTTCAAATAATGCTTTCTCTTTATTTTGTGTTACTGGGATGCTGATATCAGAATGTTTGGTATGGAACTCTAGGCCACATCTACTTCCCGAGGGGCAGCAGCCTGACCATCACGAGGTGGAGAAGAAGAAGGTACGCAACCCGTGCATATATAACCCCCTAAACAACTTATCGAAATTATCAAAGGACTGCCACTAACTCGATCAATGGTCTAGTTGGAGGGATTCATTGGCGGCGAGAGACCCGAAGCGGAGGACCTCGTCAAGAAGGGCATCCTTTCGGGTAAGATCTCATCCCTTCGCTAGTTATAACTTTGCTGGATATCTTTACGATGAACTAACCCTTTTATTTCTTGTTATGTAGAATCCGAGATCACTAAGTAAACTCGGAGATTTTACAATCGACTTTCTTTGAGCATTTAAATTTTTTTTTTTCGACCGCAAAGCGCTTCTTACTTACCTTGGATCCGGACCAGAACCTTGGAATTTTTCATGTTTTTTTTTTTTCCTTTTTATTGGGATACTCTCGTTTGTTATTTCATTTCCTTTAGAATAGGAATTTTAAAAGAATGAAAATTCGAAAGCTTGCTGGTTCACTGATTTCATGTGCCAATGATATTCATTATTCTGCGATGATGAGTTGGTGAAAATCAGCTCTCACGGGCGACTTACGAACACAAACATTTCGAATTATAACAACCCATGACATTGCTCTAGCTTCTAATGAAAACGACAAAAAAAGCGATACTCCTGGAATTACTCTATGCAACTTACCCCCAAAAAAATTACATGCTGCTCCCCGAACGCTATGCAGAAAGAAAAGCAGACAAAGCAAAAATAAAAATACACCTTCACAAAAATGCAATACACGAACTTCACTCAGAATCCTATCCTCTGCTTCTTCCGTGGCCGCCCTCGTCGATTTCGGTCTAGGCGTTACCGCGTTTTCTTTTCTGTCCTGGATCATCCAGCTTAGCGTTGCCTTCTCGGGTGACTTATTCCTCGGCGGTTCGGGAACCCTAGTTTCTGGTTCCACCGCCACGTTGGATGTTTCCTTTACCGCCTCCAGGATCGTCTGTTTTGACAGGCAGTAGTCGACGTGTTGGTTGAATAGCTGATCGTCCGCCGGCTGAGGCTTGGAACAGATCGGACACGACCAAACATTGTTCTCCTCCTCGACATCGTTGAAAGTGCCCTCCCCTGCAATTGGTGACTTGGAGGTAGGTGAATCTACAGCTGCAGCCGGCGACTTTGATAGCTCTGCTTGGTCGCTGAGGTACCTTCATCGCTGGGAAACGGCGACTCCACCCTTCTGATCTCAAACCCCGTCGCATCGTATTTCGTCCACTCGTCTTCCGGCCATGTTTCCCACTTCTCCTCCGCTGGATACCTTTTTATGCTTGTTACTTGCTCCTGCGGGTACCTTGAAGAAGTCGTCTAGTGAATCGATCTTCTTTAGGCTGGCCAATCCCGTAAGCCGAAGGCCCATCAGCCTTAACGTTAACGGCTTCAGTTCCTTTTCGAGCGTTGTGAGCATCGTAATGCGAATTCGTAGAGGTCTGTAGCTTTCCATATCGCTCGGGGTAAGGGTTTTGTCGGATCGTTTCGAGATAATTGTGCTGTTTAATTCTATTTTTGCATTGAGTTAGTACCCAGGATCCTTAACCGAAAAATGAAGGAAGTGATGTGTTTATAATCATACTTAAGATGTAAAACTCTTCCTGAAAGTTGATGCTTCGCCAAATCTTCTTCGAGAGATTCTGCGGTTTCATGAGCTTCTCCCGAAGTCCAGGTGTGCCGCTCAGATCTCGGAACGTCGATTCGGTACCAATGGACTTGCGTATGTATTCGCCGGCGGGCCTTATTTCGGTGCGGCCGATACCGAGCATGCAGTCAACCAAAAACTCAAAGGCCTTTTCGCCGAAGAGCTATTCCAAAATATTAGCACGTATTTCTTAGAAGGCTTGTTTTCTTGAGTGGTACCTTTGTTATATAACCTCGCATTCCGTAATATCCCCGCACGTTTTGATACAACCGCTTCAAGCTCGCGTTCAAAAACCCTTCCGACGCCGTTGACCTTTCGAACCGGAAGGGTTCTCATGTATTCCATGACCGCTTCTCGTTCATTTGGTATTATCTGTAAATTTGTTAGAGATCGCCTGTATAATATTTGAGAAGCTTCGAATAAGACGTACAAATTGTCCATTCGGCTTGTTTATATTAGACGCTATCTTAGCAAGTCTCGCGTTAGGCGCAATACCGGCAGATACCGTGACCTTGCTATGCTCGAATACTTCGTTGCGAATTTGCTCGACGACTTGCTCTGCATCTAGATCATGCTCACTAAGATACTACATGCAATCGAAATATTTATCAGCTAGTAATCATATCAAGATTTTCATCCATAAAATAGCCTACCTGGGTTATATTTAGGTACGCCTCATCAACACTCGCGGCTTCAAACCGTTCATCGTACTTGACTAGTACCTCACGGACCTCTTTCGCCTTTGCGCCGTACTTTTGATGGTTCAAGGGAAGGCATACTAGCTGCGGGCAGAGTTCTGTAATACCAACACCACGTTATAGTCAATTCTCGTCGTATGTATTGGATATGCAAGGTGTGTACTTTTAGCAATGTGACCCGCCATTCCGCTGCGGCACCCGAACTTCCTAGCGAGGTAGTTGCATGTCGTCAGACTCCCTTTCCAACAGCCATGGGCACGTTTTTGTACTCCGGTGGTCAAGTTCTAGATGGGAAGAGTAATAGCTTCAATAACAAGCATTTTGAGGAAGAGGGGCTCGACAGGTTCTATATACCTTCAACGGACGCATAGAAAGCGTCACAATCGACATGTATTACAGTCTGCGATAAATCCCGTTCGACTTCTCGTTTCGCAATCTGATTGTTTCCACCACCACTGCTGTTTAGCTTCCATACCTATCCCTCAATTTCAAGGTATTCGAGGAACGCACGTAAATATCTGCCCTTCTCACGTCCGATGAAATGTCCAACCGTTCGAGCTCCTCTTTCTTTTTCAAAATACGCTCTATTCGTTCGGTAAGCTGGGATGCAAGCCGTCAGCAGAGATAGTAATACTCCACATAATTAACGCAGAATATCGAGAGCTTATTTGACGCAAACGCACATTCTTATCCCTTCGCTCCTCATTCTTGAAGTACTTCGATCCCTTTGATGCTTCGTAGATGATTTCGGAAACTTTGGTCTGTTTAAATCCAATTGTTCAGTCAGCAGGGCCATTCGCAGTAGTGTTTCGGCAGGTAAGCCCCACCTGGTCAACGTTCTCCTGCCCGCTCTTAAGAACACTGGGTCCTAAGAGCTGCCTCTTGAGGACGCATTCTCGAACGTTACTGTCGGTGCTGTCGCGCCTTCTTTTGAATCCGTCATCCGAAGTAGGCGGTGGAATTTCGAGATTGATAGAATGACGACGACAAAATAGCCTAGTCCTGTTTCCAACGCAAATGTGCTGAGGGAGAAAAAAGAAAACAAAAATAAAAAAACCACGGGTGAACGCGGTCCCCTTTTTTTTTTAAAAAAAAAAAAAAAAAAAGGCGCGTGAGCACGTGAGAACAACAACCATATTAAATATATAATTGATTTTTGTGACACACACACATACACGCACACACACCCAAGTTGCGCAATTACGGCAAGGCTAAAAACAAAACAACACACAAGTAAGTATATTCACGTGGGTGTAATAATAGGCATCTATTTGAAAAGGACGGCTTCGGATATTTTAAAGGAGAACACCGTGAAAAGGAAAGAAAGAAAAGTACAATTGGCGCTCATTTCCGTCTGTTTTACTATAACAAATTCAAGTAGAACTTTTACAAGTTACACGTATCCATCGTGTCTCTATTGAAAGTATTTTCTGTGCTATAAATGGACGATGGATATTGGCACCAAGAGAAGATCATCGGCGAGAATCCGAGCGGAGGTATCGGATTTTGCGCAACAGTTTAATCTCCTTTTTTTTCTCAGGTGCGAAACAATTTCAAACTCCTCGATTTCTTAGCCTTGGTTACAACGACACACCAGCAGCTGTTGAACATCTCCGATGAACTGTCTATATTTCATGAGTCTATCTCCGTATCGACTCTTTTCTCGTATGTACGTGTGTATAGATAATGAAAGTACATCTTTGCTGCATTCCTTCCTTTGGGAGCCTCTTGAATTTCGGCGACAAGGAAGGTTGAAGAAATCCAATTAAGAAAAACAAAAGAAGAAATATCGGATGGAAAAGAATAAAAAAAAAAAAAAAAAAGTGCCTCAATCCTTTACATTTTCAAAGAGCCAGGAATATAATATGAAACACTGCAGTAGGAAGAGAAAGAGAAGGAGAGAACAAACCAACTTGCTCCCTAACTAACTGCAACTAACCTTGGTTAAGAAGGGAGAGCCAGCTAAGTAAAAGGGCCAGCTAAGAGCGCAGTTACAAATGCATATGAAATTACACTACTGCTTTCCCCCCGAATGGACCGCTGTCTGTTTCCTCCTTGTTCTGGAAAGGTCTCTCTTGTTAAAATTGGGGGTTTTTTCCTTTTCGTTTTCAATTCCTGTTCCTGAAAATAGCTGCTCCCTTATACATTCTGGTCCTTGCTCCATTCGAGGGAAAAGAAAGTCTCCTTTCCCTTTAACTCTTCTCACAGCGAGGTCTTGGGGGCGCTCAATGCGGTCATTTAGCGACGGGGGGGGGGGTAATGAGGCGGAAATTGAAATGAAATAAAAATAAAAAAAAAATAAAATAATTAAATTTAAAATAAATCAAAACACCTTCAGTTCCGATCTTCTCACCTCTTCTCTTCCTCACCTTCTTTCTAATCACCATTTCATCCATCACGACTATCCTCATAATTGTCATCATCAATTACCGCTCTCTATTCAACCTTTTGGACCTTGTTTCTATCCGATTCTCTATTTGGGCACTTTGAACCGAGAGCCGACGGAATGAACCAGTGACCTTGCAGGAAAGGAAAGGACAAAAGGAAGAGACGAACCCAAAAGAGGACCAAATCAACGTCGCCAAATCATCCAGGCATAATCCTTTTCTCCCACACGGAGTCCATACTCTTAGGTCCATGCAGTAGTTTGCATCCCCGCCGCTTTTTCCTGCCAACAATTTTTCATTCTTTTTCTACTCCGCCCATCCCTCTATTTACAGCCTTTTTTTTTTTTTTTTACTCCGCTATAATTCCCCTCTTTTTTATCTATAGTGGAAGACTTTCTACCCTTGCTAGACAAGCGAACATTCTGCATTAGCAATCTATCCTTTTGATCTGTTTGGATCTATTATAATCTGGCAGCGCCGGGGAATATACGGTTTTCGAAAAGAGCGGCTGTTTTTCGTGGATCGAACAACGAGGACAAAATTTTGCTTTTTGTCTCTGATTTCAACGACATTTCATTGGATTTCCCATGGAAGAAAGTTTATTATAGCTCTAAAGATCAGACGTAAGGTGCAGTACGGGCCTAGAATTTACGTCCAAAGGAAAGTCATACATATACGACAACCATTCAGAATTATATATATACATAAGCACACAAGACGCACAAATAACGCACACGCATACGTAAACCGTCACAAACGTCGTCACAATGCCGGTTGTTCCAGTTGCAGCAACAGGGCCTCGTTTGGCGGGCCAGTCCAATAAACCACCGTATAAAGCTCCGACCGTTTCAGTGAGATCACCTCCAAACCGCAATGCGGCACTAGGCTCGCAGAGGTGATTCCGACAACTTTCGACCGTCAGTCACACCAGCTCGACGGCCTGCTCCTCTCTTGGCGCTTCAGACCCGTACAAAAGGCCTCCGAGCGCTGCTTCCTCGCATGGCGGCGGCTCGGTTGTAGGCTCGGTGGTGAGCCACAGCTCTGTTCGGACGGATGGGCCAGCACATTCCCACGGTCAGCACCCCGTCCGCAAGGCTAACAAAGATTCAGCGCCCAAGTTTTTCCACGCCAGCGATGCCAAACCACACACCAGTCCGACGCTGAGGCAGCACTCTAAGCCACCCGTCTCCAATCCCAAATTCTTCTACGCCGCCAGTGCTACGGCTAAGACTCCGTCCAGACTCCGGCGAAAGCTCCGTCTCCTAGAGTATGAATGCGCATGCCAAAGTCCCCAGCTCGAAGCAGAAACCGAAGCTCGACCCGACCCAATCACAGCTCCGCAATACCCTAAGCTAGCTCCCAGCATGGTTTCGCCCGTTTCTCCCGTTAGAGACCGGAATTCGAAATTTGTGTATGCTAACGGCACCGAAGAGCTTTGGAGCAAACAATGGATCTTCGCGGTCGGTATCACCCATCAAACTTCTTCGTCTACGCTAAGCTCGACGATGAGCTCGAACATGAGTTGCTCGCCTCCGAGGGCCGCGTCGAACCATCCTGCGCAGTCACCCAAGGTTCATTATTCTCACCAACCGCACCGACCGTCAAGTCTCCGGTACTACCCTCTGCTCCGCCGCAGCTTTCCTGTCAAAACTCCGTACGTAGTCGAAGACCGAGCTCGATGTCGCAGCTACACCCCAAGGAGACACAGTAGGGCAGTCTCAATTGGCTCGTACGCGGAAATTAAGCCACATCTTCCTCCAGACGTTGCAAATACTCACCAGAATGGCGCCCTCACTCCTCTCACCCATCTGAAGCACCCCTTTCTCCAAAATATCCTCCTATGACGTTCAGCCGAAGGTCTCTGCGGCGGCGGCGATGATAGAACAGCAAAAGGAACTTGCGGCGGCGCACGACGAGAAAGGAAGGTTCTCGATCTGGAAATATCGAATGCATCCTTCTCGCAATCAACAAAACTCTCGAAAAGAAAATGAGGAAGCAGCTCGGTGAGCTGCGCAGGTTCCGCCGACTTGCAAGATCTGGTGCTCTAAACGCGCTTGCTCGAAAAAGAAATCGTCCAGGGAGTTGGAATTCGAGCTCGACGAATTCTACGATGCTAACGACGACGAAGCGGAGAATAAGAAGAACGCAAGTAAGCGTTCCTCGAAGATGAGGATGAGGACGAGGAAGAAGACGAAGAAGAGGACGAGGACGAGGAGGGATAGTGCGGATGCTTCGACGCCGAAGGAAGAATCTGGAGATCCGACGACAGCTATCCCACAGGATCACATAATAGCCCGGAGAGTTAAGGACGAGAAAAGGTTGGCGTCTGATATCGCCAAGCACCAAGCGCTGCTCGATGCCTCGGCGAAGATGAATGCCTCATTGAGCGCTGCCAGTTCGTGGCCGAGGCTCTGATCGAGGAAGGAAAGAAGGCGCTTAGCTACGTCGTTCGGCCTTCCGAGGTGAAGCTTGGAGGGCGTGTCCTCAACCACGCAGACGACGATTCCACCTTTGAAACCGAGACTGAAGATGGTCACGGCCTCGACGATGACGAGGATGGTTATTCGACACCGACCTACCAAGAATCCGAAGCTACGCACGATTCCGACGGTCACAGTATCTACTCGCAGAGTGACGCCACCAGCAACAGCGAGGACGATCGTATGTCCAAGTCGGACTCGAAGAACAACAACCTGGCCAATTGACTCATCTTAGGTGTCCCAATTCCGATTCCGATGTACCTGCAATACTAAAGATAGTCAGTTGCATCTCCGAGATGACCCATCTTGTCTTTGGTTTTTCCTCTTTCCGTCTCAGTTGATATCCCAAGTTCTCTTTTCTTCTTTTTCACACTTTTATTCTTTTTGTCACTCTCCATTGACGATTTCAAGGCTTCCGGTGAAGAGTAAAAGGTTTCCTTTAAGTGTGCCAGTAATGCTTGTTTTTTGCTATTTTCCTTTGAAATACTGTATGTGTTTTTTTTTTTTTTTTTTTTTTTTTTTTTTTTTTTGGGGGGGGGGGGTTAAAGAGCACGGCGTCTTATGGGTTTGGGCATTCTTTTTAATTTATACATATCTCGGAAAGTACATCATGGCATACTTATGAAGGGAGCCTAACGTATTAATCATGAATGACAGCTTCATGACTTCGAAACATGGTACGTTTTTATTGTTATTTTATGGCTCTATTATTCATTCAGGCATATATCATGATTTTCAAGAAGTAGGTAATATCATTGCCGAATTATCACACCACACACATACACATTCGCTTCGCTATTATTAGTATAAGCTTTTTACGTCTTGTCTTCCGAGTCATTCTCTTCCTTTCTCTTTCCTGTTTAAACCCTGACTCAATCCAAGTCAACAAGAAATATTATCATCGCATACTATTATTCTCCTTATTTATTTGATACCACTTGTATATCCTTGAAAACATCTCTTCTTTTTCCGGTCCTGGCGTTCAATTATAGAGGGAGTCATATCTATTGTCATTTTTTGGATCATTTCTTTTTCTTTTTTTTTTTTTTTAAAAAAAAAAAAAAAAATCTCCCTGCAAAATCGACAGTCATGTAATTATCAAAACAGCTTCTACTTATCTATATCCTTTTTATATATACATACCTTTATATATATATAAACATCAAAATCTTCCCAATTCTGAGCGTTCAATGAACCGTGATATGAATCCGTTGAAAAGGACTTTTTTCGGTAGAGATGTAAATGGCAGTATTAAATCCCCTAGTGAGAAACGATGAAAGTCGATCGATGCTCGTAGCTAATTATGTACAGAAGAAAATAACTCGATGGCCGTGGCGTAGCGTATATATATACTTGAAGAATAAAATTCGCATTGGAGTTGGATCGAAATGCAAAGGCTTTTCCACATATTCATAGACCAAACCCTTACTTAGCAGCACCTCCCTTCGCAGCTTCTCTCACAGCTTTGCTCTTCTCTTCAACTATATGACCATACCACATTAGCAACGATCACAACTCCCCGATCCCTCCCAAATACAAAACGAAGAAAGATATCGAAATGGAATTAGTTAGCATACCTCTTCTCCTCCTCTGCCTGTGCTCCAGCTCCCTAATCCACGCCGCCGTCTTCTCCTTCTGCTTCTGCTCCGCCACGTGCTTCTCCACCTGCTTCCTTCTCTCCCTGTCGCTCTGCCAGTAAAAAGAGCCCGCTACCATGGCCGCTATTGTGAAGCCCTGAGCGTATATGCGGCGCCGGAACATCTTGTTCGTGAGCTCGTGTTACCCGCCCGGATCGCGCGGGTGGCGCCGACGACAGCCCACGCTGTTACGAGCATGCCGATGGGGATTAAGGGTTCTTCGAGGATGCGGCGTTTTAGTTTTGCGGCGCGGGATTCTTCGTAGAATTCGCTGGGGGGCATTTGTTTGGTTAGTGTATGTGATGGGGTGGAAGGGAGGAGGGAAGAAAGGGCCGGGGGGTTTACGTCTCGCCGTCGAAGGACGACGGAAGGTTTTGCGGCATTGTTGGTGGTATGGGAGAGTGGAGGTTGAGATGTAAGTACGGTTTTGATGGGTTCTTGAAACGTCTTCTTTGAGATCTCGAGATTGACGATGCAGAGGATAGGACGAACGTCTGAAAGATGTTCGAGTTACGATCAAATCCTCGACCGTTAATTGGGCCCTTTTCTGTCAAATGTAAGGATTCTTTTTGACCTTGGTTTTAATGGGCTGATAATAATAATAAATATATATCTTCTTGTCTTATGACATCAACGATATTTTTTGCCGTTAGACTGGAATGTCGTCGGAAGAGTGTGGTGGGATGGGATGTATAAGCTTCTGGCGGTTTAATAATTTGCCAAGACCAGATTCAATAATAATAAACCAAATTTTTAGCAGCTTTCTCCTTTTGTAGTGGTATGTTTCTTCTTTTTTTTTATTATTATTTCTTCAACCGGCTACAACCGATTTTGTGGAGAAGTAAAGTAGTGTCGTTTGACCCAATGATCGTGGAGAAAACTGAGAATTAGAAAAGAGGACAGGGCGTCTTCGTAAAATATCTCCAGCCATTCCAATTGGACGGGCTCAATTCTTCCATTCGACTCATCCAAGGACCAAGGAAGCCCCCATCCTCGCTTCCCGCTAATGCGCGTGATCTCCTGCTCCATGGACCATGGCCCATGCAGTCGCATCACGGAACAAAGCCACAAAAAAAAAGATGAAAAATAAAATAAAATAAAGAGGTGGGCTATACGATTCAAATTGAACGGGGTATTGGAAGCCAGAAATAGAAATGTTCACCCGGGGTATGGATGTTTTAAAAAATATATTTTTCATCAATGGGAGCGCGCTTTGCGATTGGACGTTGGTGAAGAAGAGCGCTGGGGAGCTGGGAGCTAGAGCTCTCTCCATCGGACGCTGCCCGAGAAGAAAACTTCGCGTAGCACTAATACTGAACACTAAATACACGTGTGCACACAAAGTTCTCTCACGATGCTCAACAAAATGGTAGGCGTTGCTGGTCATCCGATGGGGGAGGCTTAACGCCAAAATGCAATGCGCTGAGTCCCCCTTTCACAGTTTCGGTTTGTCATGGAAATGCTACAAAAATTGAAGCTAGGTGTGTCTTATTTTGAAAATGTGCAATTGGGCTTATGCACCACCTCTGGAAATACGGCGAAGCAAGAAAGAGTAAGAAAAATGTAGGGGAAAATAAAATGGCGCTTGGATTGAGAACTTGTTACCATGATACTTACTCCAAGGGAGCTGGCTTGTATGTAGATGCCGATCGCATTTGTTCCTGAATCCTGAGTTATCAAGAAAAATATACGGACAGAACGAAAATAAGTAGGTAATGAGGTATAAAAAAGTTATAAGGATGTATATTTTTCCCATGCGTCGGCCGGCAAATTATTGTTATAAGCATCGGAGACTAATTGAAAGGTAGCATTGGATGGTGAGCCTCACAAAATACTAGTAGCAGCAGTACCTTATCTCTGGCTCCGTTGTCGGTGTGTGTGTGTGTGTGTGTGCCTGTCAATAAAATACGCATTGAAAAGGCAAAAGAAAGAAAGAAAGAAAGAAAGAAAGAAAGAAAGAAAGAAAGAGAGGAAAGAATTGAGCAAAAATTTATATAAAGCTATTGAAGCTATAATTTATATATAAACGTCGAGTTATTTCCCTCTTTCCTGACCATGCTATTAAAAGAGAGCCCTTTATTTATACTCATTTAGGGAATCGTGTTGGAGAGGCCATAATATCTCGATCTCTGTTGTCTTAGCTTAGAGAGTCCTCCTGCCTAACCTTAAGCTGGGAGAACAGGAGGTTTACGTTAATCGCTCTTATAAATAAATTAACTCGGGGTCTTAAATTCAAGAAAGTCAAAGAAGAAAAGGTCAACAATACGTCCTAAGCTAAAAGGCTTTTTCAAACACCATGTCGCCGCCAATTGAGGTTCTGGACAGTCAGCAAGGGTTTGTTGACGAAGAGAAGTTGCTGGACCTCACAAAAATCGATCCCAGGGTCAAGGGTCTGACGGAATACTCGTCGACACCTTCGCCGCCGGGCGAGAGAGTCGCTGCCGATTCCCTTGTTCCTGCTGCATTCCTGGACAAAGACGGCCACCCAGATGTAAGTTGCGATAGGCGTAGCCGAAGGCTGTTCCTATAGGGAAAAATTCTGGAAAAGAAATCAACGACGCTAACTCAGAGTGCCGTATAGTATCTGAAACTCATCCTCACGTCGAAAGTATACGAAGTCGTAAAAGAGACGCCGATAACAGAAGCTATCAACCTTGGCGCCCGCATCAATGCTAAACGCCATGGAAGACGAAGATCCTCTTGAAGAGGGAAGACATGCAGCCGGTTTTCAGCTTCAAGATAAGAGGCGCGCACAACAAGATTGCGCACTTATCACAAGCGGAGCGTGAAAAGGGCGTGGTAGCTTGCTCTGCTGGTAAGAAAGGACTCTACATGTATTTTGCTTGAATTGCCTATTAGCTCTCTCTTCCCTCGAAATGTATTCGAATATAGTCGCTAAACCATTTGTCGCCTATGATATAGGAACCACGCGCAAGGAGTCGCAATGTCCGCAGCGGCCCTCGGCATAAAATCGACTATAATAATGCCCAGGGAACGCCTACCATAAAAATCAACAACGTAGAGCGGCTGGGGGCGAGGTCGTCCTCCACGGGCAAGATTTTGACGCAGCTAAGGCGGAATGCAGGCGCCTCGAGTTGGAAAAGGGTCTCACGAACGTATCCCCCTTCGATGATCCCTACGTCATCGCCGGCCAGGGACCATCGGGATGGAAATAGTCAGGCAGTGCGACCTCAGCAAGCTCAAAGCTATATTCTGCGGCGTCGGCGGCGGAGGTTTAATAGCCGGGGTCGCGGTATATTTAAAGAGGATCGCTCCGCACGTCAAGATCATCGGCGTGGAGACGCAGGACGCCAACGCGATGAAGCAGTCGATGCAGCAGAAGTCTAGGGTGATGCTGAACGAAGTGGGCCTCTTCGCGGACGGCGCGGCGGTCAAGCAGGTCGGGAAGGAAACTTACCGGCTGTGTCAGGAACATGTAGATGAAGTGGTCGAAGTCACCACCGATGAGCTTTGCTCTGCTATTAGAGATGTCTATCAAGGTAAAGTGATAAAATTAGAAGGAAATCTTCACTTTAGAATTCTATCGAAATTTTCATGCTAACATCTGCATGCAGACACCCGGTCCATCGTGGAACCGGCGGGCGCTCTTTCCCTCGCAGGTCTTAAAAAGTACCTGCTGTCACCCAACCGTGGCTCTGAAGGCCAAGATGCCTCCGGCTCGTACGTCGCCGTCCTCTCCGGAGCAAACATGAACTTCGATCGCCTGCGCTTCGTCGCGGAACGCGCACCCCTCGGAGACAGGGTAGAAGCCCTTCTCGCCGTCAACATCCCCGAAAAGCCGGGAGCTTTCCTCGCGATGATGAAGCACATCCTCCCGCATCCGGTCACGGAATTCTCTTACAGGTACGCCCGGGAAGACGAGGCGGACATAATGATGTCCATCCAGGTTAAGGACAGGCTCAAAGACATCGGCGACGTCATCGCCGCGCTCAACGCGAACGGGATGAAGGCGGTCGACATTAGCGACAACGAGCTGGCGAAGGACCACATGCGGTACTCGTCGGCGGGTGCTCAGCCGTCCCGAACGAGAGGATATACAGCTTTACGTTCCCCGAGCGGCCGAACGCGCTGGCGGCGTTTTTGGAGAAGCTCACGCCGGGGCTCAATATTTCGCTGTTCCATTACAGGAATCACGGGTCGGATATCGGTAAGATTCTCGCCGGGATCCAAGTCCCGCCGGACGAAGAAGCGCAGAGGGAGTTCCAGCGGTTCCTCGACGAGAAGCTCAAGTATCCGTACCGCGACGAAACGGAGAATCAAGTTTATAAGAGCTTTATGACGCAGGTCCCTCGAAAGAAGCCATGAAACCCACCCAAGTAATGGGTGTAGGCTTTTCTTTATAAACTTTCATATTTTCTCTTATCATTTTAAGATATTTATATAACATTGAGATTTTAGGTCTCCTACTTAGGCCTTTACATTTACTATAATTTTCTGTTATTTTCTCTCCCTGCATATTCTTCATCTCACTTTTTTTTTTTTTTTTTTTTTTTTTTTTTTTTTTTTTCTGTCAATTTGATATTTTAGCGTTTTAAAAATTCATCAACTATTCCCCTTATTCGAAAAATCTTGTATAATAATATGTATTGCAACAGCCATAGGGGACTTTTTTTTGGGCTGTCTTTTGATGTAATTGTAATAATACCTTCTCGTAAACTTACGAAGGAAGTGCCTTAAAAGTTATCTTTGGGGGGAAATGAAGTCATCACTTAAACAAATGACAAAGATTCATATCATCTTCCCAAGAACAGGATCGCGCAGAAAGAAACTGGGAGATATATATGACCTGCATATATCGGCGTCCCCCTTGCATCTGTACAACTGAAGCGCCGACAGTATTTCATGTGCATTGGTCCTCCGCGCTCAATATGCAGCTGCAGATTCGGAGAGCAAACCGCTGAATTGGTAAGGTAGCTCGAGAGCTAAGAAAAGCTTGTGAGGTCACAACTAATAACGGAGGGAAAAACCAACAGCTTTTTCTGAAGGAATCAAAGAGATAAACAATTTGTCACCAAAAATAGAGCTATTTCCTAGCGGGAGACTCTGTTGAAGATATGACTGGGTATACAAAGTGGTAGTCAAATACCCCGTGTTGCGGAATTGGCCAATTGTAGTCGTGACGAGGAAAAAGAGGGGAAAAGACGCCGCGTCTCAAAGTTGGGGAATTGGGGAAAACGCGTAAAGTGGTTTTTCTTGCTCGTGCAGACACCGAAATGAGGCGCTAAAACACCCAGGGAAAAAAGAAAGGAAAAAAAAAAAAAAAAAAAAAAAACATGCACCGAATGGGCAGCAACTAACCTAAAAAACTACGCAAATGTTATTATTATTAGAATTAATTAATTAATTACTTTATAGATATCGAGATTTCATATAAAACAATTCTACCTAAACATCGTCTGTCATCGTCAATCATTATCATCAGTAAATATATCGAATATTCTAACAGTATTCTAATCGTCTTTTACCCTTTTCTGTCCTTCTCTATAACAAACATCGTTACTTTTGTTCCTGGAAAGTCATTGTGTTGGGTCTTACTTGCATTGCATCGTTGCCCTTGCGTCCCTTAAATGCTATCGCCTATATAGTTTGTCGAAAGAGGGGCAACACTACTATACTTTTTTTTTTTTCTAAAAAAAAAAAATCTTAGATAATCTGGGGATCATCATCGACATCTTGAAGATAATAGGAATCCTTCTCGAGCGATGGTCGAGGTCCGAGAAGCAGGCGGGCCTTTGGACCGCCTGATCAGCCGTGGACCTCCTCCGAGTCTCACTCCGAAGTCGAATGGAAGGCTCTTCGTCCCGCCATCGTCATCGAATTTCCCTTCATCGGACGGCCCTGACGTACCAATGTCATCTCCCGGCGATGGCGAATCGACTCCCACCTCGTCCGCCGAATCCGTCAACGGGAGGAAGAAAAAGCGCGTCGAATTCTCGCCGTACAACCAATACCACCCTGCCGACAAAAATATCCACCCCAGCTGAAGCGATCGAACTCGGCCATGAACGCCCCTCCGTCCAAATCCATCCTAAAACCATATCAGAATATCGCGGGCGCTCTCAACAGCGAGGATACGGGCGATCTGTCGGACTTTGGCCAACCGGCTTTCAACCCGCAACGTTCGGAGAGATGCTGGAATCTGTAGTCAAAGCGCTCGCGTCCCCGGAGAGAAGCAAAAAATCCGATACATATTCCGCTTTTGCCAACAGTCTGAGGGCATATGACGCGATTCCGGATCAGAAGGCGCTGGCGGACAAGACAGGCCTCATTTGTAGCTTCATCAAAAGAGATCTCAGTATGAGGATGGAGGATAACAACGCTCAGGATTTGATGGTTATTAAGCAGGCACTCAAGGTTCTATCCATGTTGACGTGGCTGCCATTTTTACAAGACTCCATAGACGACGAGGACGGTATATTCTTCACGCAGTGGGCGATAACGACCATCGAGCAATCCACGTCAAAGGCAGTCATCAACGCCTGCCTTCACTTACTCGCCTTGCAGAAATTCAATAATAAGGTGATTAACAATGAACGAGCCGGGAGGATCATTACTGTGGTTGACCTTAGGAACAAACCGTTGAGTGCGTCCTCCGTTAGCGCAATAATAGAGAGAATCGGGATCTACCACAATTTGTTGCACCAGGCACGCCAGGTTATGCTTCTGCGGGTTACCGATTGGATGGACCACCTCTTCGAAGGCATGCTTAGCAAAATTCGAGATGTGCGGACGAGAGCGATCGCGCTCGCGACGGAAGTTGCGAAAACAATCGGGATGGAGAAGAACGTATCCAGGGCCGTCTATCAACTCCTTGGATCAAGCAACTTGAAACTTGGCACCAACGGCAACGCCACTAACCTCAAATCGCAAAGCATGTTTCAAACCGTCAAAGAAACGCTGGAGAATATGGTAGCGTCTAGTAATAAGGACGACGCTATTCAGGTGCCTCAGATATGGGGCAACGTGGTGGCTCTCATGCGTGGCCTAACTGTTCCTTTCGACCGATGGGAGCATTTTTCGCCTTGGTTGACTATTATTAGCAAGTGCTTCAACTCCTCCGAGATTAGTCTGAAAGTCCAAGCACACGTAGCTTGGGGAAGGTCGTATACGTCACCAACCTCAGCCCAGAAACCCAAGATAAGAGATGGGATTTGGTCGGCAAACCGATTGTTGGCTACCTAGACCGCACGAAAATCATTAAGAATTCTAGAATAGCCAGAGATGCCGCCATGAAAAATATCAACACACTTTTGTATTACGGATTTCGCCCCAACTGTTCCCCTAAGCAGAGCCACCTGGCCTGGAAATGGTTCGTCGTAAATCTCCTGGAGAAACACGTTCTCTGCAGCAAGTCTAGTGCACCGGCAGGATGCGTGGTTCTAGGCTGGCTCTTCGACCCGACGCCACCATCTGCGAAGTGGAATGAAGCCCGAGTACTCGACCCTACCCCCATCAAATCCGACGAGCTCCCTCGCCTAGACCCGAAGTGGGTAAGGGGAAACAGTGAGCCATTACTGAACACAATGGAAGTCGCGTTCGAAAGCGCATATTGGATGGAGGAGGGTGGCCAGGCGCCTGATATGTGGAGGAATTCAATGCATGCATCGCTGCCGCGGGTAGCAAAGAAGTCAAGGCATCGGCAGAGCTCATGGAAACGGTTGCCAATATCATCAAGCTTCTACAACGAATGTGGACCCAGGTTCCCCCAATGCTCACAGGCTCTGCAACAGCACTCTCAAGCTTCGTGGTGAAGTTCACAACCCTGATCACCATTACCCTAGAAGTTCTGAAGCCATTATGCTTTACTGAAAGCAAGCTTTCACACGATGGTCAGAACTTTGCCGCAGTGATGGGGACCCCATCTGGGCGTTCTTCGTCTCACGGATCGACTTCCCTCGTCATGCAGTCGCCAGCATTGCACCTATTTGCTCTGCTAATGAAGCCGCCGAAGGAGCTTGTGGTCGATGACGTGTATATGAATTGTGTGGAAAACTTCCTCTGGACATGTGTAGAATCCCGTGATTCTCGCAGGAAGCGCCTGGGCTTACTCACCGAAGCAATGTCCATGCTACCAACGAACAATGTCGAAAACATCCACCTAGCTGCATGGGAGATACTTTCGGGGCTCGCAACCCGATCCATGCCTTTACTGGCTAAAGAGAAAGCGCTTAGTAGTCCGTCTCCGGCTGGCCATGATTTCCGTGAAGCCGTCAGAATTCTGGAATGGGGATGCCAGTACGTATCACTTTCTGCAGCTCTCTTCTGAAAAAGGTGTATAATACTAATAATAACGTCGTCTTGTCTAGAAATGGTGAAGCGAGTGTTTTCACGCAGTGGGAAGCTCTCTTCATCAAGCTTCGGGAAACAGTCCACCGGGAATTCGGAGAAGCTGAAGTCTGCTCTGCTATTGTGCAGCCTCTTGCAGATATCCTACGGCAGCAGAAGGTTTCTGAGCGAGTGTAAGTTGATTCATACAAATAGTGGCTAGTTGCGAGAATATTTGCTGACGATATTTCCCTCGATATAAAGGCTATTACTGCAATACGCTAGTTTGCTGCTACAAAACGCGATCTTTCCAAAGCTGAAAGCTAATCCCGATACCATACAACGGAACTTGTACGGCATACCTTCGAGGAAGATGTTGACCGTCATGGAGTACGTATATCAATCAACATGAATAGATCGCCAACCTAGGCTTTTAACTAACTTGTTCGCGTTATAGTCCATTTGAATCGCTGTACCGTATGTTGAACGAATTTCTACCGGACTGCTTCAATATCATTCAAGACTCTCAAACCGACTCCGATATTGCTCTCGGCTTTTTGGGCTCCTTGATCACATTCATCGGCAAGATACCGGTAACGAGTCTGGTCAAAGCACTTCGTCAATTTCAAGATGGTCTTTCTTACTGGATGGAAATGGAGTCCACTGGAGAATTATCTAAGCAAAAGTCATCTGAACTCTGGAAAGCTGTCCTGGATGCTCTTGCTAGGGTCTCTGATCACGATTCAGCGATGCTTCAACAATCGGTCCTCTGCTGACTTCTGGCTTGGCAAGTCAGCGCGGTAGCATAGTCTCGTCCACTTTAACGTATTGGAACAATTCGTTCGGACTCGAGGAATCACTTGAATACCCTAGTCCAGTTCGAAGGTGCCTCGTTAGATTACGCAGCGTCGCTGATATAAATTTACCAACCTTCCCTGAAGTGGACAACGAAGAGGTATGACAAATCTTCTTTTTAAGTCAAAGGTTTATTCTTCGGGCTGTCTGTTTGGAAACTTCCGCTAACTAATTGTATCTAGATTACGGAAACGCCGCCTCGATTCAGTGAAACCCAGACGGAGGATGACTTATGGTCCGAACAGAGCCGTTCTTCAGTATCAAAATCAGAACACCTCGACTACAGGTTTCTGCGCCGAACTTGTTGGCCAAAAACACTCGCGATAAAACACCTACAAAGCCATCCAGTCGTCCGAGTACAAGCTTGAATAGAAAGCTACGACACATGGATTCCCAAATTAATTTTGAGGCTATAGTATCGGAAGATGCAGACGAAGAGGTCGAATCCCAGATGTTAACCGAGCGACAGAAAGAAGTGAAAGAGCGACAGTCGAATGACATGCTGTTCAAAAACGTTGGAGCTCTTACACCAGTTAAATCTTCAAAGGCTTCGGCGAGATCACCATCGCAGTCATTATCTCCGAACGCAAAACTCGTTCTCCGGATAGCATCTCCAGAGATTCCAAGCAGCACTACCTTGCAGAAATCGAGAATGTTGGAGCGCGCCAATGACAACCAATCGTCACCCGAAAAGCAAGGTTCTGGAAAGTCTTTCTTAAAAACGCCTAGGTTCGGACAGGAAATAGAAATGTTATCTTCACCCTTGCTAGAGCTTCGGCCCGAAAGTCACGGACGCCTGTCAAGATCCGTGAAGAGATACCGTCTTCACCGCCGGAGACACCAAAGGAGGAGGACACGGAGTTCGTGGATGATCCCGACGATCCTTTCGTTGATAATGACAGCTCGAGTAGGCGCGGGCAAAGCCAGACTCCCAAAGGCAAGACAGTCTCCGACGCTCTTCTAAAACTGGTAGTCGAAGGAGAAGTAGAAGATGTTGATAAAACGCCAACTAACCGCCATGCTCACAATGACGTCGATAACGAGGAGATACCGGGAATAGCCGAACTTCCGAAGAAGAAGAAACCGACGTTGACGAGGACATCAATGACCATATGGACGTTATCGAAGAAACCGTATTGGATGTCGTTATATCACCACTGACGACGGCGAAGTTTCTCGGCAGCTAATGTCTGAGATTTCGCTGTCACAGTCTTTCGCCGAGGAAGTTGTCTCGCCGGTTTCCCCGGTTGATGAAAAGGCGCCTCGTGGGAAACCAGGCCGTGGGAGGAGGGGAAGTAACACTCGTAAGCGAAAGCGAGATGTACGAGTAGTAGAACCATTCAGCGATGCTACACCGAACCTTAGCGACGATGATGCGCTAGATTGTATCGTCGTCTCGACGGCGGACAAGAAGGGCCAGAAGAATCAGAAGAGCAAACCAATACGAAACTGCACCAACCGTGCCTGGTGGACTCGAAGTTGGCGAAGAGGCGATGCCTCCTAAGAAAAAGCTAAAATCGCCATCCCCACCTGATATTCCTTCGAAACCTGCCCAATCAATTCCAACTCTGAGGAAGACCAGGTCATGGCTTGGGACACTGACTGCCACCACCACTGCTGCTTCTGATGCTGGTATGGTTCAAAGTTCGGATCTGCTGGTGGCAGGAATGGCGGACGAAAGTCTAAAGGCGAAGACTCCCCGGAACAAAAATCTCACAAGACTGAATGGCAAACAGAGACTTTCACTTCCGTCAACGTTCCGGACACGGAAGGCTGGAACTGCGTCGTCTATTGAAGATAGTAGTAACGCATCCTCAGATACTGTCGTCGATGCCGACGTTACAGCTAAAGCCTCGGAGAATTTGGTTAGAAACGTCAATTTCAGTGTCACTATACCTATTAAGAAGATGACATCTCAAGAGGAACCAGCAGCTGCCAAAGTTACAACTGAAGAGCCCGAGCCCACGGATAACGAAGAAGATACGGAAGTTGACGAGTGTCAAATGCGGATATGATCGCCAAGTTGACAAAGTCGCTCGACGAATTCAAGACCGTATTAGATCGAGCAGACGACCAGCTAGAAGTTCTGAACGAAGCCGAGAACATGCTTTGGAGGATGATGAGTAAGGTCAGAATCCAGAAAGCTGCCATCTCTAGAAGGCCAGCTAGCTGAAAATGAAATTCAACTGCATCTGCATGTGAATCTTCATTCACTCGTGAACGGACCAACGACTTCGAGAATAAATAAAAAGTTTTCTTCCCCTCTTTCCCTTTCCGTTTATATTCTTGTTCTCCCGTGCTCTCCATTTTCTTCCCGTCTCTCTACTGCATTTCACCCCTCTCTTCCTTTATATACTCTTTATACACATCACATTCATAAAATAACTCAGTATTCTATGCATTTCAAGGAGTATCGGTTATTACTTCCCCGCTTTCCTTTAAGTTAACTATTGGTTGCCTACGATCACTTTCTCCCCTTTCACACTTGACGAGTTTATGCATACAGCTACCTGTACTCATCATTATTAGTAGTATTATTTGGCACATTCTCTCACATAGGTTCACCACAAGGAATCCACTTTTTGTGTACAATATTGCATATCTGTAACTCTTGTTCTTATACAATGCATGTTGGCCCTCTTTGTTTCTTCTGGTCTCCTTTTCCTCTTGGGCCTCTACTCCTCTATCTTTTTTCAGCTATGAAGCTGTTAACCTTTCCTACTTAGTCTACTTTGTTCTATATTTACCTACTCTTCTATTTGTATTACTGTTAGTAACTTGACGGTATATTCATTTTTTTTTTAAATTATTCATGTCAATCTAAGCGTTTTTTTTCTCTTTTACTTTCTCTCTCGGTTTCCTGCTACGTTCTCCGTAGAGTTCATTTGGACCTTTCCTCCCCACCTTTGTCTTCTTTTGGCTACTTAAACATTCTTCGTCTTCGTTTTTGCCGCGTGAATTGTCCCTGTTTTTTCTCTTTTTTTTGGCGTGTTATTTGGCGAGCACGGAGTTATTCTTTTATATTCTTTTTTGGTTCAATTTTCATATCATGGCATGATTCATGGAGGTCATTAAACAGCGTTCTTATAGCTCTCATGACTACTATTTCTGGAATTGAAATTGAATAGCCTATTATCCTAGTAAATACCTCTGGTGCTCATCACGGTGGAGCCGTATTGTTTTCTCGGCGCCCGGTGATGAATCTTTCATATATTTATGGAGATTGTGACTAAATTATAGCATCCTCTACACGGAGCTCTCTCTGAAAAAAAAAAAAAAAAAAAAAAGAGTAACTGATTATTTATGAAATATATGTAGTACAATTAAGGTAGCTTGCTATAATAATGCACCTGAGCTAAGCCTTATAATAATATGACCTTGTAGACCTGTCAAGAAAAAAAAAATATCTATGACGGACATCTTTAATATAAACACGTTTCCCAGGGGGCTTATATATAGTTGTACGGGTTAGCGGATTGAAAAGAAAAGTTTTACGGCCCGCCCGTCAAATACCAAAAAAAATAAAAATAAAAATAAAAATAAATAAATGTCAGCTCGTCCGTGTCAACGTCTACGGGTTGGTTACATACGCACTCCAGAAGACCAAATGTACCTTGTTTTTTTTTCACGTATGCTCAAATTATAAACCTTTTCCTTTTTGCCGTCATTGGATTGCGCATGCGAAGAAAGCACTTTACATGTCATGTATCTATGTATACAAGACTTCTATTATTATTATTATTATTATTATTATTATTATGCGATGCAAACCACCGGAAACCCCCAATCTGCAGATATACTTTGCGGTCTTCACCACCACCACCATTAAAAAAAGTGTCAAAGAGCTTTCCCTCGTATATTAATGTAAGTTATAAACGCCCACAACGGGGGAAGACAGACACTCGCCACCTTTGCGCTGCTTATTTAGTTCGCAAAAGGGTGGGATGGCTGGGATCAAGCATTTTCTTTTACTCATTCTTCTTCTGCGCGCGTGTAAATAATAATAATGTATGTACAGAAGGTTAAGGGTTAAGGTATAGTAGTAGTTATATTCGCATTGACTTTCTACAATTACACTTTTTAATCCGGGCCTTTTTTTTTTTTTTTTTTTTCGCGGGCGAGACGCATATGAGCATACTAGAATTTTTTCACTTTTTGCCAACAGAGAGCTAACATGACAAGTAGTATTGTTTTGCTGGCCTGTTATATTTAAATTTTTTTTTTTTGCCTCATCGGAAGTTCCTTGTTCATACATAGAGAGAGTACATGGTTTCTTTATCCTGCCGTGTTTTTTATTCCAATTCCATTCATCGGATGTAAGTAGAGCACATGAAAAGGAAGAAGAAGCATGCATTTGGCTTTCATTGCAACGTAGTGCGTATGTGTCTTTTAAAAAAGCAGGTGCAGTAAAATAGGAAGAAAAAAGCAGTACGTGGAATAAGCAGTAGCAGGATGAATTAGGTTGGGGTTTGTAGGTAGTATAGGGCTTTGCTAATTCTTGTAATATTTTAGTTGTAAAATATATTATGTAGCAGTAAGTAAGGTAATAATAGTAAATAATACGAATTGATACTATTATTCAATTCAATTCAATTCACCGAAAGGTCCAAGGATATGTTCCTAGGATAGCTTGCTTAAACGCCGACAGTAAAACAACTTTTTTACCTTGGTATACGCTGTAAGAAATATTATTAGTACTTTATTATAATAATTATTATTATAATTAAAACCCCACGCGACGTGAAATGGGAGAGGAGATATCCACTCCAGAGCTAAAAGTTTTTTTTTTTTTTTTTTTTTTTTTTTGCTCGCTTTTATTGATTGGGGTGTAATTCATAACCAAAGGTAAGTGAATTCAAGGATGTTTCATAATTGGCCCGAGAGCAGGTAAACCGAAAGACCAATTCCTTGTAAGTTTAAAAAAAATTTTTTATTATTATTGTAGTAACTAACAGAGCTTTGCTTTGTTGCATCTCTCAGGGTCCGAGGAGTTTTAAATACGCCAATGGGGTATTGTTCATTTTGAGAGGAAACTGCACACGTACCTTATGATATATATATTGTATCGCGTGATGTTCGCTCATCCTAGGACGCGCCGCGCCCGGAGGTTTTTTTTGGTGGTTTAATTTGCTGAAATAACCCAATGGGATCCTTTGCCTTAGCTCCCTTGGTTCACTTATCACCTACATCCTCTGGTAATATTAAAACCCTTAAGCTTTCTCTATTCTCTTATTCACATTCACTGAACCAGTGAGAAAGAAGAAAGAGAAAGAAAAAAGAAAAAAAGAAAAGAGAAGAAGAAAGGTAGAGGAGAATGATCAATAACACCGGTGCTTTGACACCGGAGGTATTAACAGTAGAAAGGTTGATTCCCCTAGGGTGCTGGGTACCTTGGTTCGAGAGAGAAACCCTTTCGTTTAGTTATTTCCTAAACGGGACGTGGTCTGGTTTATTCATACATCGAGTAAGCTGGTACGCAGTGGGGGAGAGCTTTTTTATAACGATCAAGGTGCTGTTGTTGTGAGGATAACTAGAGAGTGCGATTCGGAGGCTCTGTAGCACCTTATACTGTTATTGAAGGGACCCTTCGCTGTGAAAATGCCTCCGAGCTAGTCTGGAAATTGAAAGCCCGTAGCGGTATTTTACTTCAAAAATACCATATACCGTATTTGGACCGCGAAGACGTTCAAACCGGCGTGGTAAGGTAAAGAAACAATAGAGCTCGGGGGGGGACATCTTGTGTGGAATCCTCTGCTGCCTACCCTCGTCGACTCTGGAAAAAAGGTGTGGTTCTGTTCCGATCACCCCAAGGCCACTGCAGGCAAAGCGAAAGGCGCCGCCGCCTCTCTTCCATTTCCCCACGTCCACAATTTTGCCTCTATCTGCGAGCAAATCCGCCGACACGTTTTTTCGATCATGCATGTATTGCAGCAGGAAACACGGCACACTTCATTCGAGCACGCGGCTTTTTTTTTTTCTTTAACTAGAAAAAAAAGTAACAGAATTGGGTTACCTCACAAAATTTCCCTTTGGGAGGGTCTCAGACTGGGACTCTCTCCCAAGGAGCAAAGTACCTATTTGGCCTTTTTCTTCGTATTCTGTTTTCCATATTTCTCGAGCCAATTTTGTGACGTCCGGGGCTCTTGTGATTTCCTCTTCGTTGCTGTTAGTCGAATCAAAAGTTCCGTCCAACAAGATTGTGGTGTTTTTGAGAGCTTTTTACATTTTTTCCTGATAGCTATATGTTATCGCTACTACCTTGTTTTTTGGTCCAATAATGTATCCCAAGCAAGGAGCTTCGCATCGATATCCCATGGGGGATGTTCGGTTCAGCCTTATCGATCGTGCAAATCCACCCACAAAAAATGCTGCCTAGAATAAAAAAGTAAAAAGTAACTCTAGTTCGAGGGAGAAAAAAAAAAAAAAAAAACACAACAGCTTCAAAATTGGGAAAGCCCGCCGATCGAGTTAGTAATGAATTATATAATTTGCCCCCTTGGTGTATCATCAAAGAGAAAGTAGCTTCCAGCTACCGCTGCCGTCCAAGAAAGCTTGTATGGATCTAGACGCCGAGACGAATTGCAATCGTGAACGAAGGAGAAAGCTTATTACTCATTTCTGTAATCCCGAGCGTCGGCATTATCGACTTTATCTGATCTTCCGCCAGCAAAATAAATCCCTCCCTGTGCAGGTCCAGTCAGTGAGTAGTGTGCGTCTTGCACGGGATATCAGCTTTCCAGTTATAGACAAACCTCGAATCCCCATTCAAATGGCGTTCTGGCATTATCTCCCCCTTTAAAAAAAATAAAAATAAAAAATTAAAAAGAATGGAATCTCAATTGGAGCGAAAGATCAAGACATAGATAAAAGAAAAGGGGTGTGTGATAATAGGCAGTTTGCTCCTAAGTATAATTAAGCAGAAGGTAGCAGACGAGAAAGGCCGGGAGGCTTGTATACCGACTTTTCATGGAAGTTGGCAGTGAATTCGGCGCCGGTTTCGATCGATATACAACAAAAGTCGTGGTAATTTGGTGGTTGTGGATGTATAGATATTTATATATTTAGTAAGTATTAAATTATTATTTATATTTTATTATTTATATTTTATTATTTATTTATTATATTTTATTTTGTTTATTTCCTTTTTTTGCTGTAACGCTGCCCAGTCTGCGGATCTCTTCCCACGCTCTCCCCTATTGGTCCACGATTCGAAAAATGAAGCAGAAAAGGAAGCAAGGAATTGTGGTGGAAAAGAATATAAAAAAAGACGCAGAAAAAAAAATAAAAAAAATGGTAAGTATAGAAGGGATGCCTTACTTATACTGCCTACCTTATCGCTAACTTACAGCGGGCGGACGGGCGACAGGTCTATCCAAGTATCTCTTTGAGGGTAACATACTGCTACCACTAACCTGCCCGGTGATTTTCTGCTTGTTGATAGCTTTGCTTTGCTCTGCTTTCGCTTTGTTTGTGCCTATCGCAGAGCGGTTTCCGTCCATAGAAGTAGTGGTCTTCCACCAAAGGACAAAAAAAAATTCAAAGCTATACCAAGTAGCACAGGTTAAGTAAGTTGTCTCTTCTCTCCTTCCACCCTACTCTACTCTACTCCTTGTATCTTTCCTGTCCATCTTCTATCTATTTCTGCTTCCATTCCGTCACCTCTAGCTTCTTCCCCGAGTCTTCGAGAGTTCTTCTTTTCCTTTTCCTTTTCCTTTTTTTTTTTTTTTTTTTTTTTTCTCTTTTCTATTTCTTCTCTGCTGCCGTTACGGCTGCTGTTACACACCCCACGTTGCCAACCTGCAAGTGCGAAACCTACCCTTCCCCCTCTACCGGTATTCCTTGATGTATTCACTCGAGTGTCTACCTGACCTTGGTTATATACTTTCCACTTTTTCCTTTCTTTTCGCCTTCGCTGCAGTATTACTTTTTTTCTCTCTATCTAATCCTGTGTATGATTAATTGATCGGCTCGTCATAATTGCTGTCAGGTTTCTTGTATGTATGTACGTACATACATACTGATTTCTGTCTCGTTTACTCCTCACATCCTTTATAGCCTATTACTGACCTCTGAAACACCACTCACTCACCGTTCCTACTTCTCTAGCCCTCCTCACACACTCACGCACGCACTCACTCACACATAGACACACGCACACACATACATATACACAACGGACGAGGAGCTCTCGAGCTATACCGGTGCCCTCTCCGTCAGGCTTTTTGAGGAATCTGTTTCAATTGAGCGGCCCCAAAGGGAGACTGAGGCCGCTATAGCAAAGAGGACATTAGAGAAGGAGGGTCCATTGAAGACGTCAGTTAGTATATTCGATTGACCTTTCAGTCGATATTGTTTACTCCTTTTCTTTCTTTTTTCCTTTTCCTTTTTCTTCTTTTCTATATATATCCATACTTATTATACATTAATTAATTAATATACTTATATTATTTTATTTATTTCCTGTTCTCTCTTTCACTCTTTTTTTTTTTTTTTTTTTCTTCTCACATCTCGCTCTTAACTTTCGGCTCCCGCTTTTTCTTCTCTTCCTCTCTTTTTTTTTTTTTTTTTTTTTTTTTTTCTTTTCTTTTCTCTCTTCTCTCTCTTCTTTTCTTTTTCCTTAATATTTTCGTCTTTTTCTTTTCTTTTTTATTCCTTTTCTTTTTAATTATTATTATTTTTTCTATTGGCCCCTTCACACTAAAACAGAGGAAAAGAAAATTAAAAGAAAAAAAAGGGAAGGAAAGGGAAGAGGAAAAAAGGGAAAAAGAAGGGTAATTACTTGCTGGAGGAAGATAGACAGGCAGAGAGACCAAAAGTATTGTACTTAATTTTCCAGAGGAAAAAAAATTATATGGCAAACCACCACCACGACCGCCGCCGCCAACAGATCTCCTCTTCTTATCTCCCTCTCCTTTCTTTATTTCCCATTTCCCCTCAAAGCCTCTCACTCTCACTCTCAATCCTCCTACTCCCTGTCACTGTCCTGCTCAGCCTGCCACAGGGACCAAGGTGATAGATAGCTGATTTATTGGGGGAGATTCCAGCGCCGAGTATCACACAGTTTGTCGGTAGAAATCTCAGATTACCTAGTGTTTTGGGCTATATTCACCATTCGTTCCCTCCTCCGTTGCGCAGAGTCTGCATATACCGATACTGGATACTGTTCGTCACGACAAGCAAGCAGAGCCACCACGGTTGTTTCTAATTCTGGTATAACCCGTTCGCCTCTTTTGCTCGACCAGTTCTGAAGTAAAGGACTATAACTATATTCAACTTATTCTCGAAGGCTCTGCTATACTTATCTCTCCCGCTTCGTTTCTTCGGTTTTTTTTTTCGTGCATCCCCCTTCTCGATTCTTGTCGGTTTTTTTCCCCCCCGTTGCCTATTTACAACGACTTCGCCTCTTCGGCCTCTGCTTCTTGTCTCATTATTTTTTTCCTCCTTCAACTCTCGGCCCCCCTACATCCGACATTAAACCTTGCTCACCGCAAGACTGGCCGGTCAGGCGTTACCAGGTTTGAAGTGGTTTGCTTCCTGGGACGAGTTGTCCGCCGGACAGGTTCAACTTCTCGTAATCCAGGGTACTCTTGTCTGCAGCATCGTCCACAACAGCTTCCAACGGATCATGGGGACCCCGATGACAGCATCAAACTCACTGCCCGGACCGAATCCTGGCGCCCCTCATTCTCCTCCACCCCCCAACCCACCGGCACACAAACCCAACAGGCTCATCCGCCAACCAGAATTTTTCTTCCCTCGTTTCTCGTATCCTAAGTACAACTGGTAAAGACCCGCCGTCTCTCGTTGGATCCTCCACAACGATCATTGGGGATACACTATGGGTTTTCGGCGGACGGATATTATCGAAGCTACGACCACAGCTCACCTCCGACATGTACAAGCTAGACCTTTTGACTAGAACGTGGACAAAAGTCGAGCAGTTTGGGGAAATACCAGCTCCGCGATACTTTCACTCCGTTTGCGCTCTAGGTGACACGAAGCTCGTTGCTTGGGGGCATGAGCCCTGCTCAAAATGCCGGCTCAGCACACGATGGTCCTGGTCAGAATTCTTCCCCTCAGGGTGATGGGAAGGATGCGGCCAATTCGAACGAAGTTATCGTAATGTCGGACGTCAACATGTTTGATATCCCAACGCGCACTTGGTCGTTCATACCCCAGGCTGAACCACCTGAGGCCGGTACGCACATTGCGCCACGATTCTCCCAACTTCGGCAGTATTCTCGACCCTAAAAGGTGTCGCGCAGGCATTTGACAGCGGTATCATAGACGGCACAGGTGGGCAGAGATGGTCATCGTCGGCGGCCAGGACTCGGCAAATCATTATATCGAGGAGATAAACGTTTTCAACCTGCGGAGTTTGAAGTGACCAGCACGAGCCCGCTGGACAGATCTTGCGGAGCTTATAGATCTGTAGCTTGCCCCATCGGCCCTCACTTTCGCCGGCAGCGATTGGAGCTGGAAGAGATGATGGCCAAGGCGATGGTAGCAAAGATAAGACGCGAGGTATCCCGCGCAGGAGACGAACGCCATGCTCATATACTCGAACTATAATTTCCTTGACGTGAAGCTGGAACTGCAGATCCGGTATCCAGACGGCACCCTGGTCGAAAACCCATGAACGGCCATTTTTCCCCTCCCGGACTTCGTTTCCCGAACGGCGTGTTATCGATTCATTTTTTGTTGTTTCGGGACTTATCTGACTTCATCGAAGCAAGAATACGCACTCTGGCTCTGGACTTGAGAACGCTGGTGTGGTCACGCATTGACGCCGGGCAGGTATTCTCGCAAGGGTCTGGAACCGTGGTATACTATGGAAGAAAAGAAACAGGTTTTTGATTCTAGGGAACAAACACCGAAGCCTTGTGGAGGACTATAATCATCGACGAATAAACTTCACGCACCTTTGCATGGTCGAACTAGAAGCATTTGGTACTACGAGAACCCTATGAAGTCCGGCGCCATACCGAATAGGAATGTCTTTTCGCCCCAGGCCAAGAACTTGGCAAGCTGGTATTAGGGATGAAAGATATGGCCGATATGGAGTTTATATCGATGGATAACGCTAGTATTCCGTCAATTCCCGGATAGTTGCACGTCGCTGGGGCCCATACTTTTTAGAATTGCTACACGCTACTAGTCGGGACACGCAGAACCAAAATCCACACGGTCCGATGATGCGGCCCGACTCGCCCAGCTTTTTAACGACCCCTCCATCTCCGAATATCCTCTCACCTCTTACCAGACCTCGAACTCTCTTCCTCCCACACACTCACCAAACCCTTTTAACATTGGTTCACTGGTTATATACCTGCTCTCTCCCTCCCCTAACCATGCTCAATCATCACCGCAGGTCCTCTGTTCCCTTCTCCAACTAGCACGGCCCTACCGTATAGAAGGGCTTTGGAGGCAGTTGTGGAGCGCCTGCATGAAGTGCTCGACTCCCGACACTCTGCTGCTGTATTCAATGCAGCGGCGATGGCTGCCGGCGGCGGAGCGGCATTACGGCTCAAGAAGCGCTCCCTGGTTCTCGGAAACAAAGCGGACGGTGCAGGTCATGTGCCAAATTCTTTGCATTCACAATCAAAGCCGGGAGCCGATCACGCGGGTGTGGACTATATGATCCGGGATCCAGCGAAAGCTGAGGAATTCGAAAATGAGGTCGGGCCGATGACGAAGCTGGGACGGACGGGGTGGTGTCAGCGCCGTTGTTGGTCTACAGAAGCGTGGTCTGCGTGGTCTGATGGAAGGGCGGAGGCTTCGGAACGTGTAGGAGTGTTGGCGGAAATGCAGCTTTGTCCTCTGGACAGCGCAAACGCCAGTCGGTGGGTCCTCAAGCGCTAGAGATGGCGGACAGGCACCAGTGACAGGGACCTTCGGCCATAGATTCATAATGTTGTAACGCCTTGCCCGGATTTTTGATGTCGAGTATCTTCCTTTCTAGTTTTTCCTGGAATTTTAATGCGTATTTCTTACTGATCCCCGCTAGCATTTTCATGACCGTCATGTTTTCTTCATCTCAAGACTCTCCAAGTTAGCCTCTTTTTTTGTCTGATTCTTTGGAAAAAAAAATTTCTATCCCTTGTTACTTTGTTCTAATTTCTCCCTTTCCCTAAAATGTACCTGGGATCCTAACTCACCTCTTTTTGTTGCATAATTCCTCTCTTCCTCCTGTCCTCCATTAGGATCTACATATATTTTTGACTCCCGTTTGCCCCTTCACCTCATTTTTATCTCTTACATTAAAACCCATCACGTCCGGTTGGTATAGATTGGTGTTCTAGGCTCGCCAGTTGCTTGCTAGGTATTCATGTCACATATCTTTCTTCATCTTTCTATCTTTCTTTTTTTTTTCAAAGCTTCTGTTCACCTTCGTTGCGCATTTTAATCTCACCTTACTCTCACAAGTGTCACCTACCCTTTCAATCTATATACTTTTATATATGTCTACCTTAACATAAAACGAAAACTAAAGAAAAAATGAGCAGTTGTCATGCTTCAACGGCTTTTGTTCCTGTTTATTATCATTTTCCTATTCAGGTATTATCCATATTTCTATATCTCCGTTTTAATGTCTTATTTATCCTTCGTATATACTTAATTTCCCCATCCTGAGTTTCGTTTTTATCTTCTTTGACACCTTTTTCTTCTTCACGCTTTTTTTTGTAACTATCTTATCTGTCGTGAGGGTAGATTCAGATTCAGATCAAAATTCATATGAGAAAAGATGTTTAAATTTCCAAATCGAAGAGGAACATTTATATCTACGGTAGTAAAACGAAGAAAACTTCCCTTTGAAAATTTCGAATTCAAATTTTTATCTTAATAAAGATGCATATGATTGTGGCAAGTTAGTTTTTGATATGTTTTTGGATTTGTTAACTTGCGATCAAGATATATAATCACCGCCAAACCGCGAAGGCGGTTTGTTGCTCAAGTCATGATATCGTATATATCAGATAACTTTAATACGCAAGCCTCTGACTCTTGACTTTGTATACCATTTACACTTTGCAACTTCTCTATATTAGCATTATAGCCGTCAATATTATATTCTCTTCGTTTTCTTTCTTTCTTTCTTTGTTTTCCGTCAATGGCTCATATGGATAAGATATTATATGTTTAGCATACTTGAACAAAGGATTGAGATCAATCGACACTTTGGTGATGAGGACAGTAGAGCATATCCCAGGTTAAAGTCTGTACTCCCTTCTCACATCCCGCCTGTACTGTGTCCCTATTACCGTTTGTGACCACTCTTTTAATGAATTTGCATTCGGTACTGCCTGTAGGTGAATACAAGTACGTTAGTAAATATGGGATGCTGTGCAGAAGCTATAAATGCTGCATATATTAAACAAATAAAACAAATCTAAGCCAGGCCTCGATTTCCTTGCGAGGCTTTGCACAATGAGCAAAGGTTGTCAGGGCTACAGCCGATAAAGTAGCCCTGCTTTCGTTCGTGATGCATGCCGTGAACGTTTGGCACCCGCGGAATATTCGAGGGTTTGGAGATTTGGAGTCTGGTTGAAAGCCTCTGTCGATTATTCTGATATTAGCAGATTTAGAAAAAGTGGATTCACTTATAAAAGAAAATATAGAATTGCATACATAGCCGTCGTTATATAAAAGCATCAAGCAAATAGAACACGTTGTGAGCAGTAAACGACCAACAGGAAAAAAAAAAAAAAAAAAAAAAACCTTACAACAAAACGTATCCCATATTACACACTACAGCGAAAAGGCAAAGCATATAATAATACCAATCGACATACTCCCAACAACGGCTACCATCACCATAGAAAGCACTAGCGCCACAACTGCAGCCGCTAACAGCAAGAGATCGGAACCTTCCAAATGTATTCCCTTGTATCTTATATGAATGATGTACTTGAGTGTTGCCAGCACCCCAATCAATGCGAAAGCGTAAAGAACTAGGGGCGGGAGATGATTGAAGTCTTCTCTGAGGAGTATTAAGTCGTGCATGTTTGCAGTTAATAATAAAATAAGTAGCATGAGCGTCAAACGAGACTACTTGACTCCTTGCAGAGGCCTGTGTTTGCTAATATCCAAGAAATATATACCATTCTACGTATTTTATCTTTGATTCAGGCGCCATTCCCTGCAAGTTCGAGATGAGTACGCGATAACATCTATAACTTGAGCACATAGAAATCTTATATCTTGAGAGTAAGGCGATATGTATAATGTTTATGGCCCTCTTAAGCTCCCCTGGTAGTTTTGATATTTCATTTTCTGCCACGAAGGATGCCTTCGTTCCGTTAAGAGTCATATCTATCTTTTTAGATTAGTATATTGATATTAGAACGCTAAATAGAACTCAGATACGATTTGACTTACCTACGCCGACGACCTCATGAGTTAGGGATCCGGGCAATTATAATGACTCTTGTATTGAGTAATTTTTTTCCCCCGGGAGAGTCTGAGCGAGACTAAGTATCGAGGATTTGGCTTGATTCGTTATAATAATATATTTCTCTCCAAAGCTGGTGGCGTATCCATTAGCTACTTGGTACGTATATCTATTATTCGTCATATGACTCAATATCTCGAATTACATTATATATACGAGCATTGCGGAATCAGAGATGTAGTATAGAAAACTAACAGTGATACCGACGCGACCATCTATCACAAGTCTGTCTATAAGTTAGTATACTAGCTCTTACCATGGAAATCTACAGGAACTTATCTAATTGCTAATAATCTATAGATAATTTAAGTAATCCTCTTATCTCATGTAGATCATAGGATCGTAAGGCCATCAATGCAAGTGGAAGAAAACTCAGTATGCTAATCACTGGACCGTAGTAGAAAAGGGGAAAACCCTTGCACAAGAGAGCTTGTGAGCGCGCTGAGCACGCTCTAATCGATCCAGAATCGACATCAGTAACAACAACCTAGAGAGACCGTTGATCCAATCTCAATTATAACCAACTTAATACTCGGCATGGTCATAGCGCGATATCAATCGGTTTGTGGGTTTGAAAAAAGGTGAAACTCCATTTTTGCCTTTCTATATTTTCATGTCCAGTAAACTAAAACGAGGTATAATTTATATAAAAAAAAATATGTATAAAACAAAAGCAAAGAAGCGAGAGGAAAACCAAAAGAATATACACGAAGTATATAAGATCAGTAAGAAGTGAAGAACAAAAAAACTGAGATATCAAATTTGTTACTCGGATACGGAAATATAAAAGACACAAAGAGGATAAGAGTAATACTGGTTACTGTCGAGTTTGGCCGGCTAACCAAAAAAAGGTGATTGAAACCAATCGTTTTTGAAATGTGAAAAGAAAAAGAAAAATTCTAATCCCTAAGAGAAAGCGCCTTTGTATTTTTTCAAATATTACAGAAGAAAAATCGTTAAAGGGAGAGAAATCGGGAAGAACTTTCTTTATTTCTTTTCCGCACAGTTCTTTTTCACTTGGATACCTTAGTATTCCTCTTGTGGACGCTTGCCGTGATATGGCGGCAGCCTTGCCGTAAGAGCCAGCATTGCAGCCGGGTGAATCAACCCAGACGGTCGAAGTCTCGTACACGGTAGCGGTAACGACGACATCCTTGGCGGTGCAGGTAGATTGCTCCAGGGCCGTGCAGCTGTGGGCCTGTAAG
>AZLU01000118.1:0-40269 GCA_002224055.1 Pezizomycotina sp. ARF18 | reverse complement strand
TCAAAGCATCAACCGAAAAAAAAAAAAAAAAAAAAATTTAGACGTAAAGACTTGAGATATTAGATGATGCGTCCGTAATGACAAAACAGGATACCATATCATATATTCCGGTGTACAGTCCCCAGTATTATTGAAATAGTCACATGATAACAGAAACTGCTTGCGATGGTAATAGAAGATTGAACAGATCAAGAGATCGTCATCATCAGGACAGTCCCTTACCTTATTTTTTTTGCAAGTAATGAATGTAATAAGCTAAGAGCTTAGGAAAAAAATCGGCACGGTCGATTGTGATCCGTCGTATATTGTAAAACAGGAGATATAAAGGAGAGGCAGAACGAAAGGAACCGATAAGGATCCTAAATCGAACGAAAAATAATGAAGAAAATATAAAATATAAAAATCGCGAGAACCGTATAAAGGAGTGTGATAAAAAAGCTCTACAGGCTTTTTAGTTAAGAGGAACTCTCGATAATATATATTCTCTTTTAAAGATCCTTTTTGAACATTCCCTTCAAGAGAAAGCAAGAAAAAGGAAAAAAAGGAGAAGAGGGCCTAAAAGGTTCCAAAACTCGAGCGTATATATATACCTCGCTGTTATTATAAGATAAAAATAGGGAGCAGAAGAAAATGCAGCAATTGGCAAAAGGAAGGGAAAGACTCTCTGAGTCCAAAACAAGGTGCAAGATCCGATCCAAGGAAAGTGAAGGAGAGGGAAAAGAAAAATACAATAAAAAAAGAGAGACAAAAAGCGAGAGCGAGTGGGATCAACGTAATAGATATATTACCACTATTACTATACTAGGTATAGAGAGCTATTCGGGGGGGCGAGGGAAAAGGGGATGGGATGAGCCAGATATTGAATCCCGGAGTTCAAAAATAAAAAATAAAAAAAAAAAAAAAAAAAAAAAAAAAAAATTTAAGCACTACACAGCCAGCTGCGAAAAAGCAACCGGCAAAAAAAAAAAAAAAAAAAAAAAATAGCCCAGGAAAAAGGAAAGAAATATTTTCCAATTTTTTTTATATACAAACCTGCATGGGCTGCACCCACCCACACCTTAACGTCGATGGCTGTAGTGTGGATGTGCCTGGGGTGGGGTCCGTAACATCTCGCAAAGTAACAGTACAAGAGGCAACCCTGGACCGGCTCCTCGCCCCTTTTATTTCCTGTGGCGCTCGTCCAGAGCCTACCAATCGTCGTGTGCCACTCTCAAGGCTATACTAGCCAAGAGAAATTGGAAGCTTCTAATGTTCTTTTGCGGCTTCTTCTGGACTCTCGTCGCTTTGTCCGTTTGGTCACGCTGATAAAAAAAAAAAAAAAAAAAAAAAAAAACCTTTTTTTAAGTAATATCATGGAGGAAGAGCCTCTCTGCGTTCAGCGTTTCTGTAGATTCAGCCTTGACCATTCCAGATCGTCAACGCACTTTTAGTCTCGTCGTTTAGAGAACTGAGAAGAATAGACAGAGTAAAGGCTGTTTCTCAGACCCTCGTCTGACGTGCTTTCCTTTCTGCATGCGCACACAACGCCAAACCGGATTGAAGCGAGACGGATGTGAAAGCGTCTTTTATAGAAAAAAAGGGACATTTTGCAACCGATATAATGAGATGATAAAGTTGAATGTGGCGTTCAAAATATTAGAATTTGTTTGTTATATAGAGCTGTCGCGAATTGTTATTTACAGAAGCCTAAAAAAAAAAAGGAAAGGAAAGAAGGGAATTTTTATTACTATTATATCTCCACTTATACGAGGTGTTTTTTTTTTTTGTTTCCTAACCACTCTTTATAACATTCCAGCTGTCTCTTTCCTTCCCTCCTTTTCCTTTTCCACCTTAGCACCTCCTGCTCAACAGGTACTTCCATCTTTCGTATCTAGTACAAAGATAGTTCTCTTCACCAGCAAATTTATACGTACAAAGCAGGTATCGTTTTTTTTTCTCTCTCTGCCCTGTTATAATATGTTTGGTGTGTGTGTGCAAACCGCCCGCTAAAAAAATACCATGCACGACAAGGGGTATATAGCTAAAAACCAGGCTGTTACAGATTTCTGAAACGAACGGAACAGCAAAAAAAATGGTACTCCAAGGCTCGAGATCGTTTATTCACTCTATTTAACTTTTTGTTTAATAAAAAAAACTATTTATCATATGTTATATAATCGCAGTGCACAATTAGTGAGGAAGGGAGAGAAGTTGACTGTTCCAACCTCAAGCGTCGGAGAAGGGAAATTTGGGGGGCTGTTTTGGTACTCTGTCGATGAATTTTCATCTTAATACCACCGTCTTGGTATCTTGTCCTTCCTCGTGATGTCTATAAAAATTACTTATATTGATAGTATAATACAACACTATTGACTGATAAGAGCACTGGCCAGGTTCCGAAATTACGTTAATTAACGACCTCAATCTAGCGTTACTCCGATTTATATACGGTAAAGAAGTATCTGCATGTTAGGTGCAATATCACTCGGACAACAAATAGACGTGGCAGTATAGGCTTCCCGTTACACACGCAAGCATCTTTATCTCGAAATGAAACAAAAATCCCAGCACGACAGATATCTCAATATACAATATACAGCAGCAATATATCCATTCAAGTTTCAATTATTTGCGTCTATTTGCTACTGCAACTGGCGTATATACAAATTACATATCAATATTGTTATCAAATACTTGGTTTTTCCTGGAGGATTGCTATCAAATTACATTCTCTTTGGCAATGATATTTCGTTAATTTATTATTACAAGAGTCGGCCACCAATAGACGGAGGTTTAAAGTCATTCACGTGTCGAGTTCCTCGTTTTCTTTTCCCCTTTGAAAAAATGAGAATCTATATTGAAAAAAGAGGTTTCTCGAATTTGACTAAATTGGTTCGAGAATAATAGAACGCACAAAGAGCTTCTGGTGTCTATAGGACTACGTTGAGCCCCAAATTGTGTGAAACCGGGTCAATAAAGATCTCGACGGCTCCAAAAGAAAGATCGAGATTCATTGCCATTCTGTCAAGGAATGCCTGTTGGTTAGTAGGCTGTGATGACGGAAACTAAAAGGAAATGAAGGAGGTGAAGGAAAATAGGAACGACAAGATTTCATTTTATCCTGCCACCGTCCTACTTTGGCAAACAATCGGTCGATTCCTGATACCTATCAGGTTATATATCTTCGTTCAACCCCCTGGGTGACGTAAAGGCGGGATATTTTTTTTTTTAAAAAAAAAAAAAAAAAAAAAGTTGTAATCAATACGTATATACATATATAAAATCGATCGAAGTAAACTGGGTGACAAGCAAGACAAGTAGAGCTGGGAAGAGAAGAGGGAAAATTAACGCTCATTATTATCAACATGATCTTCCGAGTATCCTCTCGAATATCCCTAATATCGATATATAGTATTATTGTAATGTAGTGCGGCCTGTGCGACAACCCACGTAAGTCATTCCGGCCGCCGGGAATGGCTTGCTCGAGTGCTTGGGGAAAATATGGGTACCACACCACCCGTCAAATCACGAAAAAAGGGCCTACCGGCTTCCAAGGAAGGCAGAGCTCGTGCACACGGTCCTCACCCCTTAACGGAACACTCACGTCCAAATGTTTATTGGGTTTTTTTTTTTAAACCACGAACTATATACTGTAAGGCTAGACTGCAGATCCTCCCCTTTTGGAGCCGACCGAGGCGAGGGAATTATTCCTGCTGATTGCTCGTTTCTCGTCGTTTTCTCCCTTTTTTTTTTTTTTTTTTTTTGACAGGGCCAAGATCCCAAGCGAATAGCTATAAGCCGCTAATTGCAAGTGTATTCTATCACAAGTGTAGTACAAGTTTACAGCGGAACCAATTGCTACCTAGGTATTTAGATATACTACTTACAGGATCTATCTCCCAAGGAATTGTCTTCTCTACTGTAGAAGAATGTTCGAACTTCCCTCTGGAATGGAAAAGCCGTCATTGGTTGTTGCCAAAAATATATATTCCTGGGCTTCTTTTCAAAAAAAAATATATACCTCATAAACGACCCTGATCCTAATGTCGTCGTCGTTCCGTTATTTGCCTACAGAACCAGGTGCCAGCTGAGTATACTGGGTCAAGCGCAAAAAGAAATCTAGTATTCTCTCTCTGACCCTGACAAGATAATGACTATATCTCGCAGATTTATATTTGGACCTAATACCCAGATAGCGGGAGCCAAGTTATTATCCGATGGAACGCGTATGTTTTTTTTTTTTTTTTCAAAAGTGCACAGCCTGCAATGCAACGCTATCACTTCCTGAACCAATTTTAATAAGAGTCTTCTTTTTTTTTTTTTTTTTTTTTTTGGGGGGGGCTGCGCAGTGCAAGCACTTGGAGATATACTGCCAGCAAATTAATCGCCCTGCTAGTGAGCTGTAGAGAAGTCCTATAACCCTTCAATTCTTGTTCTTCTTCTTCCCCGTCTCTTTCTTTTATTTTTTTTGTTGCATGAAGATCCTTATTCATGGACAACAACAAAAAATGCGAGAAATTCGCGATCCCGAGTCAGATAATCAAGGGCTATTTGAGCCAACCAATTTGATCCACAATGCATGAACGAGTGAACCCTTGCGTTAACGAGAAGATTTACCGAGCTCCGAGACGAATTCTCTTTCCTATCCAAAAATTGAGAGTACCAAGTATTTGTTTAGAATCGATCTCGCTCAAAACTAACATGGACAGAATTTATGTATGTTTCGTATATAAGTTTGGATATAAGTCCGTTTCCGGTTCCATTGGCAGTATCTCCTAAATCGAAATCCTTTTCATGTCTCCAGGTCGTCTTGCTCTACTTTCCTTCTGTCTTTCAAAGTTTTCCTTTAAAAGATCGGAGATAAACAAAAACTATACTTAACTCGCTGGATTCTAGGAGGATGGATGCTCTCAAACCAATCGCAAATAGGAAATAATTACGGTCACAGCCTGGTAATATTCCGGGGAAATTTTATTACTTATATTCTACACTTTTTTTTTGCATGTTTTGACTTCTCCCAATATCGCGCAAGTGGGGACAGGAGAGAAAAAAAAATTTTTTTTTTTTCAAAATTTAGAATTACAAGCTCACAAAAGGACCCGTTTAGATACCACGTAACTATAGGCGTTTTATTCTGAATTCACCCCGTAGAGATAGGCGAATACGTAAAATATTAGGTACTGAAAAGAGCCAATCACGTGACCCACAAAAAGGGATTCCTTGGCGGAACTGTATTTAATTATTATTCACAGGATAGCTTTCTTTCTTCTTTTCTTTTTTTTAGCAAGTAATCAATCACGGCCGACTTTACATAAAGATCGATCTCCTCGTAGTTTGCTCTTGTTTCTGTACTCGGCGCATAACGTTTTATAAACTCAAAGAGAGAAAAAAAAAAATCTACTTTAGCGACAAATGGATTCATTAAGGTTTCGTATAGGATTAGGAGATAATGCATGATCACGATTATTTGATAATGGTTTCCATTTTACTGGGAGCATGTAAGCTCTTTTTGAGTTGATGGATCGAAGTCACAAGACGAATGGGTTGTTAAAACGAAATACCTCAGTAGTTTGTAATGCCAGCTACTATAGCATGAAAGCCACTCGACGATATTGGCTGGAAATGTAGAAAAAATATAGTTATTATAATTAATCGCTCTATTTTAGCCAGGTACGAAATATATATTAAGTTCGGTCGACATCCGGCTATTAAGAATAAATAGTATATATCGATGAACACGAAAATTATAAGAATAGAGGCAACTGGGTTATCCATCGTTATATCTTCCTTGAGTACTACGTTTCATTTTCGATTTCACAATGCTCACGATAAGCGATATATACATAAAATCTCTAATAGAGTTTTAATACAAATGGTATCCGTTCTAGCAATCGATAGATCTAGTCTACTGAAACGGTATCGCTTCAAAAGGCTGCTAAGAGATAAATAATGTATTCATGTGTTTCAGAAACGATCAGTATTTGAAAACAATCTTTACCATAACGTCCTCGGTCGAGCTGGAGTAGTAGTCCTTTTCTTTGTTTATCTCGGTCCAGCACTGAGGATATCGATTTCTAGTAGTTTGGTGATGGTTATGACAGATTGAGCACGGCTTCGTCATCGATGCAGACGAGGATGTCGTCTATCGATATACGTTGGAGGTCTGAGAACCATATACCTATAGAGATATTAAACGGGATCAGTATAGAAGAGGAGACAGGATAAGCTAGCTTATATATTAGGAAACATTGGGGTTTCTTTTTACCTAGGGTACCCAAAGCCTTCAGCTTAACCTCGTACGTTATTCGCCGTTTTTCTGAACCTTGAAGTCCGTGGCCGTAACAGCACACGCTCCAGTTATCTGGCCTAAGAGACCGAATGTACAAATCTTCATCGTACTCTTCGTCTCGACGGAAGGCTCTGCAGCGGCACAGCGCTGAACAACTCCCAGCCAACCTCAGGCAGGTGAATCGCGATACTGGAATTATCGTCCCTCGTTTTGCCACCGAAGATATCACCGGATCTGCACGCCCGCACTAGGTACTCGACGTCCGGATGTGACCCTCTAAATTCGCCGAAGGATAGCATCTCCGATAACGGCTGCTTGGAGATGTTCAAGATCGCCATCAGCGATGTCCCATCTTTACCGGAGCCGTAGAAGTTGTTGACGCGAGCAGCTTGTTGTCGTTGTACCCGTTGTAGGGATTAGACGGGAGTGCCGTGGTGCTCGGTCTCAGAGTCACGGAGTAGCCGGCTGGGGACGGCGCTACCATCTGATTTAGGACGCTCACGTCGTGTCCTCCGAGGGAATCCGTGATGTAGATCGGCCCGCCAGATATACACCGCGCCACAGCGTGTAAAGCCCCGTAAGACTCACCTTTAGTTACATCCTTAGAAATATTCTCACCGACGTTAGATTGGAACATGTCCCAATCGGGATATGCGTTGAGATGTTCCGTGTAGATGTTGTTCAAGGCGTTCGTGAAAACATGCCATGTGTGGGAATCCGGAATCTGAGGGAAGAAGTCTTATAACGAAACAGAAGGAAAGAACAATGTCAATGACATAAATTTAATATCTGGAAGGTCATTGTGTGGGAATCATGTTTTGACTTACCATCCGAGTTCCTGAACAAGACGGAACGCCTGTCGCGAAGTAATAGAGAATGAAACATTACGTTCGGAATATGCGCCATGCAATATATGATTTTATGTCCGAAGTATTTTGTGCCGCTGGCTCTTAGTGCATCTTGATAAGGCTTCGTAAGACGTGCTCGGTCTGCTGGCGAGCCGATCTCGTCACAGAAGCATTCATCGTCGCACTTGACACCGTCCATCCCGCTTTCTGATAAGAACCTAGATTTTGATAAATATCCGTAACGATTTTCTCCAAATATGCGAATATATAATGTCTCTCAGACAAGCGACTCACTTATAGAAATCTTCATAGACCTTGCCGATATCACTCGAGTCAACAACGCGGACCGTATCTTGAACATCTACATCCCTCACTGATTTGCCTTGCGCTATGAACACATGAGATGTCCTATTGACATCCACGCATTTGTAGGTCTTATCGATGTCACCCCGGTGCAATACAGTCCCAATAACCGAACTATTTTCGTTGTTAACAGCCGGAGGTAAAAAGAGACGAAAACGCCTTATAAACATTGCACTTACCAGTGTATGCCATACTGCGATATTTTGAACATATGGAAAGTTGTCTTGATTATTTTCGACAAACCCTTTAAACCATTTGGAAATCCTTCTTTATTCGCTTCGAACCGGACCCATCGACGATTATCCTGGATGGCAGAATCAGCTTTCCATCAAATTCTTAGAAGCAAAATATTAACGATATCCAGTACAATAGTTCCCAGTACTCACCAACGATTGCCAATTGTCATCAATGATAAGGGTAGATACTATAGAAGATGTGGTCAGTTTTCAGTACCGTTGGAAGGATTCATACGATATATCTTGGACTACGCGTACTCTTTACCCCAGTCGTTTCCAGGTCCTTCAAAGTATTCACTATCTTGTCCTCGGTAAGGTCTGGACCTATGCCATTCCAAGTGCAATAACCCAAACCGTCGATCCACCTATCCGAGCGCGACAGTGATTTAGATTTTTCTTCCTCTTGTATCTTAAGGTCACGCGCGTTGTACAATATAGTTTTCGCTCTGTAGAACGCAGCATCGACAGCACGTTGGAAATTGTAACCGGTCGATATTATACAGCGGAAAGTCGCATCTACCGCTCCGTCATTCCTCCCCTTTACAAGAACGTTACCGCTGTCATCGGAGCCAAGGTAGGTAACGCAATCCTCCGATCCCGAAAACGGTAACACTACAACATTCAACCCGTCAGAGCGGATGAAGGCGAGCATATAAGAATTGTTCCCCACGTGGAACTTGTCCCTTCCGTGCTCGGGTGCCATCCACGGCCACGGATTGATCCTCGGCGCCAGAAAGCGTTCCATCTTGGCGGGTAAGCCAAGCACCGTATCAACCATTGTTGACGCCGGGGCAGGTATTCCAACATCCAGACGGCAGTATAGCTGACATCGCTCGACACCTTTTGAAATGTTATACTCGCGTCTACGTTGGAGAAGAGCTCGCTGATGTCTACCGAAGGCTCGCGATTCTGCTCGGACATCCTGAAAATGATCCGGCCGTCATTCTCGCCTTTTCCTTTTCCGCTCCATGTCCAGTCATTCCGTTGGGAAAGCCGATATTTCAATGTATACTGGAGTGGAGCAGAGCCTTCGTAGGGAAGATCCAGAGTTAAAACTTATAATTCGAGCTTGGTTTGCTCTCTTGGCCGTGAATATGCTAAACCTTCGATTAGCTTTCAACACGGACCACTTATAGGTTTTTCGTGGTACAGGAGCTAACCACGAGACCATCAGTGTTCTCAACCTCCTTGAAAGCGGTTTCGGTCCAATCATTTGTTTGTGGATTGCCATGCCAGAGAGCAATGTTACATGAGTTACTCAGTTTGTCCTTGAAATTCCACAAGGGCTGTGAACCGAATCTAGATACAATAGCATCAGTATCCGTTCAAATGACAATCTCTAATATTCAAGCCTCCAGCTTTCAAAGTCGGCAATCTCCATACCGGCCTTGAACCGAGCTGATCTAGCACTGTAATGCCCCGAAGTGTGGATCTAGAGTGATCCGCATAGCCGATTCCGAGCTGGATATTTAAGAACTTTTAGCTAAAATGGCCCTGTTTCCGAACTAATAAGGTCTGTTGTTCTTGTCTGAACCCATTTGCTTTCAAACCGGATCTTCCATCTCTGTTAAACTTTAGAAGACTAGCAAAGCCGTGTAGTTCAGACTATATTTGCTTGCAGAATCGTTTCTTGCATATAGGTGTAAAATGATTACCTTTGAAACGCCAGCAAAGAACTATGGCGTTCCGTCCTCGTCGGATGTCCAATTTAGAACTCTCTTAAGCATCTCAACTTCCTGGGCCTGAAACTCGAGCTGAAAGAGGTATTCCTGCTACGCTTCGTTTCTCCTGAGCTGGAAAACTACTGCGTGCTTGGAGAAGAAGAGGAGATGAGTAATGTTCTCAAAATGCCCAGGCCATTCTCTTTGCTCCTCAAGATTAAAACCTGGCCATGTTGTCAGGTGTTGCTTTTTGAAGTTTTAAGGAAGGTCCATTAACGGTCATGAGCCCGTCGTTTTTAGTGAGCTTGATTGAAATAGAGAGGGGCTGGAATTGGTAACGACACGCTTTCATGCTAGATTACCCCGCTCTTAGGGAGTCTGAGCAGCCCTTCATGACGCCGCCGGAAGCCTGTTGTTGGCCAAAATATTTAATATACGGAGCATTAGACATTGTTGTCTAGGTATAAAGGCTTTTATGTTTGAGCCACGGACAATTTTATCTCTTCATACTGTAAATGTTGAGTATTGTTTTTAATAATATACGGTTAGGTAGTAAGTAGAACTGTGCGATGTTTTTTAATCTGGCTGTGGGAAAATCTCTTAGCCGAAAACTCTCACTTCCTACTAAGTCCTAGAGCCCAAATACCGATTCCGCGCTTCTTAACTTTGTGCCTCAGTCTCGCATTGAACAATTTCACCACCGGGCACGGCATAACGAGCGCCGACAAGAAGCCGAGATCATGGCTGCTGCGAATTGTATTCGCGGTAGTATGGCGCTGATGCGCATCTGTCGGACCGTGAAAACTTTCCAGAGCGCTCATTCACTGACGTGCATACACCGAATATCTTCTGCGCGCACGACGACGCAGACGCATGGTCAACGTCGAGGTGTCAGTACGGACGCGAGCCGTACGGACTCCGCATATAAGAGCCTCAAAGAGAGAGGGCTTATAGACAACGTATCAGGGTAAGAATAATATTGTTACTTGAAATTGCAAAGCCAACGAGCCAATCGATTCTAATATAATAACTACTCGTATATGTATCTAGCGGCACCGACAATTTCGAGAAAGAAATTGCTAAGGAGAAAGTAGGTGTCTATGCTGGAGTAGATCCTACTGCTCCTTCGCCGCATTTGGGAAACCTGGTTGCCTTCATGCCGTTGCTTCACTTCTGGTTACACGGTCATAAGACGATACTGTTGGTGCGAACTGAAAAAACACCCATCATGCAAAACATCAAACACAGCACTGCAAAACGACCCGAAGAAGAAGAGGAATGCACAGCAGTAACAAGAAAGTTCTGAGAATAGGTTGGCGAAGCGACAGCATCAGTTGGAGACCCTTCAGGACGAGATACGGAACGTCAGTTGGACACGGAGAAGGCTCGCACGGAAAAAGTCAGCTCGTTGACGGAAACACTGCGGAATATGTTTCACGTGCAGGCAAATATGCGTTCGCAAAAGGTTATCGCGAGGATGCCGTCGGTAACTTGCAGATAATGAACAACAAAACCTGGCTGGGAAAAATGTCCGCACAAGAATTCTTCGAAATCGTGGGTCCGCGGGTGCGCGTTGGACAAATGCTCGCCAGAGACAGGTATGTCTTGTACCAACTTGCGAAAGACTAGTAAAGGCTTGCTAAGGCGACATATCCAATCAGTGTGAAATCGCGAATGAATAGCGGCGATGGAATCAGCTTTGGGAGTTCTCGTATCAACTGCTGCAATCGTTTGACTTCTGGCACCTGTACAAGACCGAGTCCTGTAGGCTTCAGGTTGGAGGCGGTGACCAGTGGGGAATATCACTGCTGGCATAGACCTGATTCAGAGGATGATATCACCCGGCTCGCAAGGCGAGGGGGCCATCGTGGAAAATGCCCCGTTGGGACTGACAGTGCCTCTGCTGGTGACATCTTCTGGAGAGAAGTACGGAAAATCCGCTGGAAATGCGATCTGGCTGAAAGAAGACATGACGACCCTCTTCAACTGTATCAGGTTCGGCACCTAATTAAATCTAGAGACCAGTGCTATGTTCTGTCGAAAGTAAAAAAAAAAAAAAAAGGACAACTTGCTAACGTGTGTGGCCGCACAGTACTTGATACAAACCACGGACGAGGACGTAGGAAAGTATCTCAAGTTGTTCACGCTACTCTCATTGACGGATATTGAAGCAGCGGTGGCAGATCACTCAAAGGAACCCGAAAAGCGGACGGCTCAGCGGCTTCTAGCTTCCGAAATCGTTTCTATGGTTCACGGCGAGGAACAGGCGGATGCTGCGATGAAGCAGTCTTCTCTGCTGTTCAGCCCTCCAGGTTCGTCGGACGTGAATTTCAGTGCGGAAGATCTGAAGAAGTACTTTATGAACGAGCCGTTGTATTTCAAGCGGCTGAAGAGAAGTGAGGTCGTGGCGTACCATTATCAAAGGTTGCGAAGCTATCGGATGCTACAGCATCGAGATCCGCAGCTGACCAGATAATAAAAGGTGGTGGATTTTATCTGGGTTGGATGGTCGCAAGGTCACCGATCCGAATATGCTGGTGGAGGAGAGCATGCTTGTGGAGAACTCCATCCTGGTCATTAGGGTAGGGAGAGCAAGGTAAAGATTATAGCTTTGGAAGGCTAGACTGGATATAGAGCTGCAGCTCGATGGGGTGTCTGGGGTGGTCAGTTTAAATAGAAGAATTTGATCATCAAAGTAAATAAATAAATAAATAAATACTTGAAGTAAATAATAATATAAACCGAGATAGAAAGGCCCCTCTGATCAGAAGAATTAAAAAGAAGGGTCTTTTCTTTGGACGCCTTACCGGCTTTCTTTTGGTGGTGCGGCGCCGAGGGTTGCCACAGCAACAGCACGAAAAAAAAGTCGTCTAATTTTATTCTATTAATTTTCCTGATTTGAAAACAACCACAAAAGTAAAAATCACAACAAATAAAAGAAATAAAAGAAATAATAAATAAAATAAAAAAATAATAAAAAAAAAACTACTACCTTAAAAGTATATGTATATATATTTTTTATTGTATCCCCCCCTCCATCTCATTCCCATCTTGAACATCACGACACCTCTGTCACATCTTCGAGAAAGACAAAACCTCAAAGCGAAGACTATACATCCTTTACCCCCATTCTACTACGCTTCCTCGCGTCTATATTATTCTTGTTCAACCATCAAAAAAAAAAGAAAAAAAAAAAAGAAAAAAGTAAACAAAATTTGAAAAGGAGTTCGAAGGAATTGTAGTATTACAGCTATTAATATCGCATCCGGCGTTGCTCATTCTTAATGTCGGGCGAAAGAAGCCGCCTGAGAGGAAGGGCCTCGACAAAACCTAGCAATGCTTCTACCCTGAGAGCGTCATCTGTCTCGCGCCCCTCTTCCCGCGCTGGACAGGCATCAAGCCATGGTCCGGCTTACATGAACCCCGCGGTTGCGGCGAAGCGTGCTGCGTCGCCAACCGGATCGGTAAAATCCTCGCGCTCGAACAGAGTTCCTACATCGCCAACAGGGCAGAGAAAAATCAGAGATGATGAGAGGGCTTTCGACGAGACAAACGTACAAGTTGTGGTTCGGTGCCGTGGACGATCGGAGAGGGAGATTCGGGAAAGTAGTGAAGTGATATTGTCATGTCCCGGTGGACCCGTCGGAAAGGAGGTCGAGATGGCGATGGGCCCTCTGCCTATGAGCAACAAGACGTATACTTTCGATAAGGTCTTTGGCCCGGAGGCAGATCAGAGTATGATCTACGACGAAGTTGTTCAGCCGATCTTAGGGGAAGTAAGTTATATATATATATATATTCTTTCCTGCGGCTTTTGATGTCAATCTAACGGGTGAATTGTATAGATGCTTTCCGGCTACAACTGCACGATTTTCGCGTACGGCCAAACCGGGACGGAAAGACGTATACCATGTCTGGCGATATGGATGATTATCTGGGCGCGTACGCCGATAACGCCGGTATCATACCCAGATGCTTGTACAAGCTTTTCCACAAACTCGAAAACGAATCAACAGAGTATACTGTCAAGTGCTCTTTTATCGAACTCTACAATGAAGAACTACGCGATCTCCTCTCCACCGATGATAGCGTTAACATAAAGCTCTTCGAGGACTCTACTAAAAAGGGTATCGTCATCCAGGGTATGGAAGAAGGATACATCAGGACTGCTTCCGAAGGGGTCAAACTCCTCCAAGAAGGAAGCCACAAGCGCCAAGTTGCTGCCACGAAATGCAACGACCTTAGCAGCAGAAGTCATACCGTGTTTACCATCACGGTTTACGTGAAAGAACCTGCGCCGGACGGAGAGGATTACATAAGGAGTGGGAAATTGAATCTGGTTGATCTCGCGGGCTCTGAAAACATTGGGCGCTCTGGCGCACAAGAAAAACGGGCACGAGAAGCTGGAATGATCAATCAGAGCTTGTTGACGCTTGGGAGGGTTATCAACAATTTAGTCGACAAGGCCCAGCATATTCCATACAGAGAGTCGAAACTTACGAGGCTCTGCAAGATTCCCTTGGAGGCAGAACTAAGACCTGCATCATCGCAACCGTTTCCCCGCGAAAATTAATCTTGAGGAAACTATGTCTACCCTCAACTACGCCGCCAAAGCCAAGAATATCCAGAACAAACCGCAAGTCAACCACCTGCTATCGAAGAAGGCACTGATAAGTGAATATATTCTCGAGATTGAAAGACTGAAAGCGGACCTTTCGGCAACGAGGCAAAAGCACGGAGTCTACCTTACGAGCGAACACTACGACCAACTAACGACGGAGAATCAAAGCTATAAAATCCGCACCGAAGAGGATGAACGCAAGAAGAACGCCTTAGAAGGCCAGCTCCGGAGTGCCAGAGAAAAGTTGGAGATGATCACAAAAACGTTCACAGACCAGAAAAGAGAATTTGAGGAGCAGACCAAGGTCCTTGATGAGACAAAAGAGACGCTATCTATCAAGGAGCATGAATTGAGCACTACCAAGCAAGAACTAGAGGAGGAGACTGTCCTGCGTGAAGCTCACCAAGCTACCGAAGCCACCCTTGACTCCCTGGGCAACGAGCTCTTGTCTACTGTTACAACTACCGTAACTGACGTGGGTGAACTCCACTCGAAGATTAACCGCAAAGAAAATCTTGACCTGGAAAATTCGGAGACCTGGATGAAGGTACAACAGCAAGTCGCAAGCGTGACGCAAATGGTTGAGGGCCAAATTTCGCATTTCGCTACCGAGCAATCTCGCGTTGCCGATGTGCTGAAATCGAAGATGGAAGCGTTTGCCAGGACAGAATCCGAGAATTGGATCAGTTCTATTCCAACCTCGAGTCAAGACTTGCCAAGTTTGATACCCTGAAGCAGAGCCATGCGACCGAAAGCCGCAATGCAACCAATGAAATGAATTCTGTCCTGGAGGAGATCAAGACTCTCAGAGACGACGTCAGGGCAAAGGTTGGCGAAGGCATGCAAAGCCTCGGCCAGGCGTCAGAAAGAATCGCGGGTGACGTTGTTCGGGAGCTTGAATTGTTCAACAACGAGGTAAGCCATATCATTGTTTCTCACTCGTACCCGATATATAATACTGACATGGAACTATATAGCTCCGAACCTCTTACACCACTCTTGGACGGGAGATCAAAACGGCCTTTGACGAAAACAACCGACATCTTCTCAGCAAATCAAGAAGGCTAACAACCTAAAAGAGCAGATGGAGAAGGCAATTCGCGAGGCAGTGGCGGCGAAGGAGTCAGCGGCGCAGAGTTTGGATAACGTTGTGAAAGAGGAACGTGAAAAGTCTAATGCTGAAGGCAGAATTTGATCCAGCAGATGACTTCTCTCATCAATGCTACCGCTCTTGACCAGGAGAAGCGCTTGACTACGAAACTCAACGCCGTCCAATCTGAGATCAATGTCTCAGGGATACCCTCAACTACGTTTCGGAGGTATTACTTCAAACCTCAACGACTGGACAGAAGCGGAAGATAGCCATAGGACGCAAATGGGACAGACCAGGGACAACATTAAGAAGCAACTGCAATCTGACTATTCGGTTAGTCTCCAATGGTTTTATATATCTATTTCTTTGGAAGACATTAAACTAACATGAGGGAACCTTCTACTTTTTAGCTTGCTGAACAGCACAATGGCAAAATCCAGACAACCGCCAACGCGATACACGCGCAAACGGTCAACTTGGTGGATGCCAAATGGCTGACGTCTCGACCAAACTCCAATCTCTGGATGAGTTTGTCACCAGAGCACGCCAGAGCAACGAGCGCCATCATGACGCGCAAGCTACGTCGCTTGACTCGTTGGTGGACCATATTCATAAATCTTCCGCCGAGTCGAAGAAGGAAGTTGAAACCGTCAAGGAGGATGTGTCCACGATCAGTTCAGAATTAGTGTCGGAAGTTGAAGGAAACAAGGCTACGCATGAGCCAGCATCGTCTAGTCAATGCTCAAACTTGGCTAGCCTCAGAGACCAAGTCAAGGAGACCATGTTCCGAAAGTATGTTCCTACTTCTCTCACCCGAGGAAGCGGGAATACGACTATCCCAGGACTCTTCCGCGCACGCAGCACACGAAGACATTCTACTAGCTTACAGGCAACAGCCTCGGCCAGCGTTGGCGGACAAGGACACTGACGTCAACAAGATGCTCGCTACTTACCCTCAAAGTCCCGAGCTGAGCCAGGAGTCCGATGACCTCACGGTAGCAACTCCTATAGAAGAAAACGTCAAATACAACGTCATGTCGGAGCTCAAATCGTCTATAGACAATATCATAGAAGGACCACCGGCGAAGAAGCAACAGTTGGAATCAAAGATTGGAGAGTGACTAGAGCAGCTTCCTCCTATACGCCGACCGGACGAGAGAACGCAATGCTGTCGCATTTTGGAGGCAGGACTACGAGACGAACTGCTGAGAGGTCTTCGTGATAGTCGCTTTCCTTGTTTTCCTTTTTCTCCCACCATTCCCTACTTTTCTACCGTTATAACCCTCTTAAATACTCTTCTCGTGGCGTTTATACCCCTACCCTCTTTCAAATGAGTATGCAATGATGAACTGTATTATATAAACCTTACATTTGCAGTGGGAGGATGAATGAGTTTTCGCAGGTCCTGCTTGTTGGTGCCGTTTACCTTTACCTGACGCTGAATACCTGTTTTTTTCTCTATCAGTTTGGCGGTTCTAAATTATTTTTCATGTGGTTGTTAATTATTAAGTACCTTTTTAGTCGTCTTCATTCTTTCCATTCTGAGTATCCTGTTCGTTTTAGTTACTTTCCTTCTCATGTCGATAGTCTTTACTCTCCTTCTTTTGTTTAAGGGTCAAGCCGAGTTCGCCGGTTCGGTCCCACTACGGGTGTTTTTTAAAGTAGTGTTCTTCTCAGTCTTTAGATTCGTTTTTACAACTTCCTCCTTTACTTCATCATGCACATTATCATAGCGCAGAATAAATTCTACAAAGTTATATTTTATTGTACATAAAAGTCCCCTATAATGCAAGAATTACAGACAACTTCAACCAGAGCGATCATCAATTCTTTTGGCAGTTATCTTACGAGAAAGCCAACTGTGACATAAATTAGACGTCCTTTACTACCATGCCTTCCCCTTCTTTAACCCTCTGAGCCATTCGGTCCAGCTTCCATCGTATACTCTCCTTCTTGACTCCGGCGTCTCCTCGAAACCAGCTATTTGCAATGCCGTATCGATAATGACGGCAGTGACCCCGGTCCCGCACATTGATATCTTCTGGACTTTAGGGTTCGGATCTACTCCGGCATCCTCCAGCACCTTCCTAAGTTTCTTCCGCGGCAAGAAACCCTTGGTCTCCGGATCTAGCAAAGTTCCAAACGGCACCGAAAGCGAACCGGGGATGTGACCCGACGACACCCAGGTCTCGGTTCCGGGTCTTCGCCCGTAAACCTGCCTCGCGACCTTGCATCTAGTATCTGCACCCTTTTATCCGTGCTGGCGCCGTCCCTATGTTGCTTTGCTATCTCGTATACCTCTTCGAACGAAGCTACCAGTCCGAGATCCGGCTCGACCTGGGGATACTCGTCCGACGCCTTTATCTCCCTGCTATATTCTCCATTTTGGCCGCTAGGTTTCGCGACGCTTAGTCCTTGCTTGATCCAAGTATTGAAGTTGTCTAGTACAGTGACGGGACCGTGCCCGAAAACTTTAAACGTCCACGCCGCCTGGGTGCGCTGTATATTCCTTGGTCCGACGACTCGTACAGCACCACGGCGTCATCCCGCCGTATGTGCAACTCGCGCATCGCCTCGCGAACGTTTTCGAAGTCGGTATCATGTGCGGGTACGGCGACGTGTGCGACGCCACTTCGTCCAGGTCGAAAAAGCGGGCGTCGGGCGTTAGCCGGAGGGAGGAGAAAGACGTCATCCCGTACGCTTTTGCGGATCGTTCGGGAGGAACCACGAGGCGTCTAGTGCGATTACTCGCGGAAGAGAAGTGTCGGTTTTTTGTTTGTTGGAGGATAGGAGGGAATTTATTTCGGACGGGGGCAGGACCGCGGGTAGCGGCTTGAAGGCGGCGGTTGACGCTGACATCGGACGGAGCGGCGACCTGCACGTAAGCAGGAACTGGCGCTGGCGGAGTAGTAGTGACATTTGATAATTGCGAATAGCAATTGGTATTTTTAATTTAGTTATCGATTATAACTCACTTATCCACCCGTTTCGTACGTCCTGAGGTCGGCAGTTTTTGTTCGTGATAGACAGTGGTGTAGGAGTAGAAAGAAGTGGTAGGAGGTTTTGTTATCTCTTACAGCAGTTGTCGAAGCTTAAAGTTTTGGCCCGCTATTCTTGGCGTGGATCCTAAGATGTAGACAGCTACTAAAAGAGCGACTACGAGAAAAAAGAAAATTTAAAACTTCCCCAGAAAATTAAAATCTACCGACATTCCACTTGTCGTTATCTACTCGTCCTATCACAACCGCAGCCTTATAATTTCTTCATAAGGCTTTCCCACGTAGGACGGAAGAAGGATAGTAGCAATTGTTGACGTATACGCCTCCTTTTCAGTCTTACGTAGGAGCTTACTACGCCTTTTCTTGCCTCAGAAATTTTTTTTTAAAAAAAAGGTATCATACCATAATGGCATCCCAAGCTCCATCGTCTCCGGAATCGCGGACGACGCAGTCGACACCGATGCCACAGCACCAACAGCAGATATTCCAGCAACAACAACTACTACTACTACAGCAGCAGCAGCAACCGCCGTATTCACTACCTACGAGCCCCGACAATCTTAACTTAGACGGTATGCCGCCGCTGGATACGACGCCGCAGCTCACGCCGTGCCCACGCACCAGCAGCAACCTCCACCACCACCTCCTTCTGGGTCTACTTCGTCTGCGCCTTTTTTACCTTTCTTCACGCTGATAGAGGACGCGAACACGGCCGCGCATTTTCACCCGAAGGTGCACTACATATTCTCCGACGACGACTTCGATCCGGTAGCCGCCCACGCCGAAACGCTCGCGGCGGAAGAAGCGGCCGACGCTGCTGCAGCCGCCGGCGGTGCGGACTCCAACTCCAACTCGATCAGCGGGTCCGGCGAACATTACCAGCAGCAACAACACCTTGCCGACGGCGGTGAGAATGGCGTGGTAACAACGAATCCCGACGGCAGCCAGAAGAAGAAGAAGCTGCGGGAGAGGATCATAGTCGTCGACGTTGCGGCGGACGGGGAGAGCATCGTTAACGCGAGGAGCTTGAGTAGGGATTGGCAGGTTGTTGGCGTTAACGTTACGAACGCGCCGACGTGGATGGCGGAGGATGGGGGTGGGCCGGGAGGTGGTGGTGGGGGTTTGCCAGAGAGGAGTCCGTCGGCTGCGTCCGGTGCGAGCGCGCAGACGAATCCGGGTAACGCTGGCGGTGGCGGTGGAGGCGGAGGTGGAGGAGGGGGCAATGCTGCTCCTACTGGAGGGAATGCGGCGCCGAGGGGGACGGGCGAGCGGGGCTCATGCTTACGATTGAGGGGATGGGCCAGCTTGAGAAAGTCAAGAAGATGGAGAGCTTGGATGAGCTGGCTATGATATTTAACGAAAGGTATGTTTGTTAATTCGTCTTCACGGTGGCGATATTTTAGTTGAGCTTTGCTAACGTTCTGTTCTTTGCGCTAGGATGGATTCCCTACGGAGAGTAATAAATTTCGCCGAGAAAGCGCCGCCCATGCAAGAGAACTGACATATATAGCCATATGGATACCTGCTTTGCTTTTCATTTGTCACGTTACTTTTTCTTTTCTGTATAAAACAATGATACCACATAGCTTGCTTTATTTTATATTTCAGATTCCTAAAAATCACCTGTCATCGCTCTGCTCGACGGCTTCTGGGACGACACTATCCCTGTGCACGAAGCTTTGAAGATCCTCCTCGGCGAGGAACTTGGAAAGTTTCTCGAGGCCTTCCTGTAGGACCTTTGTATCGCACGCATAACCAATGCGCAAGTAACCCCTTAAGTCACCTTCCTCAACGCCGAAGCATGCCCGCGGGAACAAAAAACAGCTTATACTTCTCCATTAGCTTCTCGCACAGCAGCTTATCATCGAGCAGCTTACCCGTCTTCGGGTCCGTGAAACGTGCCAGAGCCGTCGTCCCCGCCGTCGGCTCTATCCAGGTGCAACATTTCTGGCTCTTAAAAATCGGATAGCGTCCCCCTGTTCATACGGCATAACTCCGTATTCCTTTTGAGGAGGTTGTCCCTCACGTCGGAGCTCAGGGCGTACGTCGCCAGGTTGTCGCTCAAAGCGGAGACGGATATGGTGTTGTAGTCCCGCGCGGCGGCGCAGGCCTCGAGGATCTCTTGGTCGTGGATACGATCCAGCCGATCCTAGCGCCTGCTAGGGAAAACGCCTTGGATAGCGACCCGGTCACGATGGCCTTCTTGTACAAGTGCAGCATCGACGGCGGCGTTTCGTTGGTCGAATGGAAGAGCGGCTGTAGACCTCGTCGCAGAGAATTGGGATGTCGTGTTCTCTTGCGACGGCAACGATGGCTCGAGCGTTGCTTTTGGGATCGTTGATCCCGTGGGTTATTCGGATTGCTAGTTATAAAGTTAAACAAGTGGACCAAATTAAAATATTCCTCGAAGCGTGAAGCGTACTTTATGATTATGAGCTTCGTCTTCGTATGGCTATCAATGATCTCCTTGAGCTCTTCAATGTCCAAATCCAATTCTTATTCTCTATGTGCTTCCAGAGCGATACTTCTGCTCCCAGAGACTCCGGACGGAGTACAGCTGCTGGTAAGAAGGGTACACGCATACTACGTGGTCACCTCTTTCGACTAGGGTATAAAGAACCAAGAAATTTGCAGCTATTGCGCCGGGAGTAACAACACAGCTTTTCTCGTCGAGATTGCCAGTGTTATTGCTGCTAACTCCCGCTTTCGCGGCACGAGCTTGTACAGCTCTATTACGTTACGCCGCAGCTCTATGGAACCGCGGATGACGCCGTAGTCTAGGCGTTTGGTGGATAAGTGTCCTGAGAGGATACTTTCTACAGACGGGCGTGAAGAATCCAGAGCTACGAGGTCTGCGGCGGATACGGAATCACAGCATGTTTCTGCAATGTCGTAGCTATAGGATTTAATTGGAGATAGCTTTAGTTTCGACAATTTGATAACTAAAAAGTCGAAATGTAATTATTGTAACATGCTTACGCTGCATCAGGCTGATATTTGTCCATCCACTGTGATATTCCGTCTTTGTTAGCCGTTTCATGTCATTCATAAAACCGTAGACCTAGAAGATGACATCATCGGCTTTGTATATACTCACCTGCTCGACGACGAACGGCTTGAGATGGTCAACCATGGTTGAGGATTCTGTAACCACGTATGGATCAAAGCCTTAAAGACAACCTGTCTTTGAATCAAATTTCCCCTACCCAATAGGTCTGTATCGTGATTATAGGGAATCTTTTGCTAGAACGCCGGTCCTATAATTCAAGCTTACCCAGGATTGGCTTTGTTAAAAGGTAACCTAAGAACAACAACATGCAAACACAACTTAACCTTAGTTGTGAAGTGCAAAGAATATGGAAGCGTAGGAGGAAGATGAGGTAGAGAGCTCTCTACTACGGGATTCACAAAAAGGTGCCAGAGAGATGAAGTAGTGGTGGACGTGGAGGAGAGCTTTAGTGAACTCAAGCAGGCTGGAGTATTGTGCGGTGCATACTTTTTTGTATCACTAGCCACATAGTCACCAGCCACATGAAAGACGGATAAACAGCGCACATGACACGGGACACGGTTCCTGAAGATTGAAAGGATCGAAAACGGTGAGGAGGTCGTCGCGCGTGGCCATCAGACGAATAGAAAATCGAGAAGCTGAAAAATAGAAAAGAAGACGAAGGAGAGTTTGCTTTTCCTTTTTTTCTGAGGCGGATTTCAGATTGATGACGAAAAGTTTCTTGGGCCTTTTCGCACTATCGTCGCAAGCCTCTCTCTCTCTTTTTTTAAACAATAATAATAATAATAATAATAATAATAATATTCTGCTCCTCCGTCACAAGATCCTCCTGTTCTTTTTTTTATCCCTCAGTGCTCACACCGTTATTATTTATATTTTCATCCATTCCTCGGTTCTGCTACCAAAACCCCTTCCCTATCGAAATAGTTGTCGAGCTTTTTCATCTTTTCTCTTTTCTCTTTCTTATCTTTAGCTTCTTTTCCCTTAACTGTTTATTAGTTTTTAATTTCCTTTTTGCTTTCTGGCAGAGGCTCAAGTAGACATAGTAGAGTTTCATTTCGCTTTGGTAACGTTTTACGAGGCTTTGCTGGGTCCATTAATTTCGTCTGTTCATTGTTATTTACTTTTCGTTCATGTTTTTGGCGGCGCGCGGCCCGGAGATTGTTCCGCCTTCTTTCTTGGTTCAACAAAAACACACACAAGGGGTGGGAAAGATAGTAATAATAATACTGAAAGCCTAGCACACAAACCACCCCTCTCCCCGCCATCGAAATTATCGAAGACATCATCGCCCCATCATCATCATCATCATCTTCATCATCTCATCCATCAGCCATCGTTTTCGTGATTTTCGGGGGGCTTTCTTTTCGATACTTCGAACATCATCCGCCGTCTCTTAACTTGTTGTCGCCTATTTCTTTGTTGTTCCTGCGTACCCCGTTTGAAACGGTTCCCGGACCGTCATAATAATACTTACGAGTGAAAAGATACGAAGTCACGATTGCAATAATAACCCCGGCGCTTTATTTCATCAACCGCAAACATGCGGACGCTACTTCTAGGAGCCCTCTGGGTTATCCCCAGGGAGTGTCTGCATACAACTACAGTACCCAGAACCCAAACTACATGAGCATCCTAGCAGACCAACCGAAGGACTGTCCGCCTTGGTATAGTACACGATTTGCCCCTATTCACACGATTTTGTTAGTTTTTTTTTTTTTTTTTTTTTGTTTTGTTATTTGATGATATTTTGTTCATTTCATAAATGTGTATTTCGCATTACATTACCTCACATCGCATCGCAGCATGGCTGTAAAATCGCCCTCAACCTCATACGGATTTACAAACAGCGATTTTCTTCCGGATGCTAACGACTTGTCGTAAACTTGTAGCTTCAACTGTTTATTACCGGCCTTCAAGTGTCAACAGTTCGCAGAGTGTAGACCGTATGATGGACAGTGCGAATGCCCTCCAGGCTTCGGTGGGCAGGACTGCATGGAACCCGGTGCGTTTTTTCATTGGAGCCGCTTCTTCGACGACTTTCTACGAGTTTTCAAAGGGAGGAAATACGGAGTATGGCAGGCGACTGACGCTAGTGTATTACTGTTATTTTAGTGTGCGGCGCTCTCAGCGACGGGAAGAATCGGTTCGTCCGTGAAGGGAAACAATGCGAATGCAAGGACGGCTGGACCGGTATCAACTGCAACGGTGTGTTTTTTTCTCCATACCTTTGCTTTTTGGGTTGTTCGACGATAGAAGTGGAGTGTCATACTAATGGTGTTGGATAGTTTGTACGCAAAACTCGGCCTGCGCTCCGATGATGCCGGAGGACATTGAAGGTGTCTGCTATAAAGGTGGTATTACAGTCAAGGAGAACTACCAGATGTGTCGAGTCACAAGTAAGTTCCCGAATGCCATTTTCCTCCCATCAGACTTTTCAATATTATATACTAAATATATGTCTAGACAGGAAAATCTTGGACCAGTTGAAGGGCCAAATCCCCAGGTTACGTTTTCATGCAAGGGCGATACCCAGTCTTGCGGGTTTCAATGTAAGTTCGTCGATTTCGTGTTTCCTCCTACGATCAACGCATTCATGCTAAGCCGGCAATCTTCCAAACAGTCTGGTTGATCAACGAGAATCGTTCTACTGCGGCCTGAAGGAATGCGAGTGGAAGCTCGAAACAACCGAGACCGCCAATCTTACACGCTACGACTGCAAAACAATCGACTGCGAGTGTATCAAGGACCGTATGCTTTGTGGAGAAGGAGGTTCCATCGATCTGTCTGAATTCTTGAAGGAGGAAATTAAAGGCCCAGCATCGTTCTCGTGCGAGTCAAGGGGCGCCGGCGGAATTAAGGATGGCTGCGCGTTTTCGGAACCGAACATGAACGAGTTGATCAAAAATATCTTTGGCGACTCGAGTATTACTCTGGAGTGCAACTCTGGTGAATGCTTGCACCCGACGCAAGTACCAGGGTATAAATCGCCAACGAAGAAGATAAATTCGCCTCTCATCGCCGGAGCTATTGCGGGCTCCCTCTTGGTGTTACTTGCTATCGTGCTCCTTCTTGTATACATCTCCAGGAGGAATGTGCAGAAAGCTGGCCTCGGTCCCATACATCTTCCGGACGATGACGATAACAAGCTCATCACAGAACACAAGCCTGCATCGCTTCACTTTGAGAACATTTCTTACTCGGTGAACGGCCGTACGATCCTATCGGGAGTTCACGGAGCCGTCAATCCTGGACAGATCATGGCCATCATGGGAGCATCTGGAGCTGGAAAGACTACGTTTTTGGATATTCTGGCTCGAAAGAATAAGAGAGGTATCGTCAGTGGCAAGGTTTTCATCAACGGTAATACTGCCACCGACGAGGAGTTCCGCGAAGTTATCGGCTTTGTTGACCAGGAGGACACCATGATGCCGACTCTTACGGTCTATGAAACGATTCTTAACAGCGCTCTGCTTCGACTTCCAGAGAAATGAAGTTTGAGGCTAAAAACCGCCGCGTTCTCGAGGTTATGCAACAGTTGGGAATTTTTCCCATCAAGGATCAGCTCATTGGCTCTGAAGACAGTCAAAGAGGAATTTCGGGAGGTGAGAAGCGTCGCGTCGGTATTGCCTGCGAACTTGTGACTAGTCCAGCCATCCTGTTCCTCGATGAGCCTACCAGCGGACTCGACTCCTTCAACGCCTACAATGTCATTGAGTGTTTGGTCAACCTGGCGCAAAACTACAACCGAACTATTGTATTCACGATCCATCAGCCTCGCTCCAACATTGTCGCACTCTTCGATCGCCTTGTCTTGCTCGCCAAAGGTAAGATGGTATACTCTGGGCATGTGATCGCTGCCAGAAATACTTTTCAGACCTTGGGTACGCTTGTCCGCCAGGTTTCAACATCGCCGATTATCTCGTCGACCTCACCATGCACGCCAGCCAGCAACGTTCTGTTCCCGTGGAGTATACCGATGATAACGAAGTCGAAACGACTACCGAGTCTTCGCAGGTACCAGTAAGAAGACAGGGTCGCAAGAGGGGTGATTCCGTCCGAGATAGGCAGGAAAGGGCTTTATTCACAAGGAAGAATTCTTCTCATCAACAATCTAGTGCCGGTGAGGAGGTTCCGCTTTTAGACGTAGAGGAAGATCATGGCCGCAGGACTAATTCAATTTCCCAAGATCGCGCGAACGAATACATTGAGGACGCCGATCCACCGCTACCTTCTGCAACCTCCAAGACTGATCTTGACCTTTTGATATCTTCCTATGTCAACTCCGACGAGTCGAAGCTTATCCGAGATGAAATCCAGCAAGCTGTTACTCACGCTAATGGTCACACGGGAGAAAATGGAGATGTAAACCAGGTCATTGGCAATGAGGCAATCAAGGGTTTCGAAAGGATCGGTGGTGGAGCCAGTTCTCTATTCTTAGTTCGCGGACATGGAAGAATCTGTATAGGAACCCGATGCTCATGTTGACTCACTACGCAATCGCTATTCTTCTTGCTGGTAAGTTTCCCTCCCCAATCGTGACGTCTTTAACTATTCTACTTTGGAGAACTTACTAATTTTAAACCCGTAGTTCTTTGTGGATTCTTGTTCTACGGCATCACCGATGACATTTCCGGTTTCCAGAATAGAATGGGTCTGTTCTTCTTCGTCTTGGCACTATTCGGCTTCAGCACTCTCACGACCCTTACCGTCTTCTCGCAAGAACGTCTCCTCTTCATGCGGGAGCGGGCGAACGGCTATTATTCGCCGATTACTTACTTTGCCGCCAAAGTTGTGTTCGATATCCTTCCGCTGAGAATTTTGCCGCCGATTATTATGGGAAGCATTATCTACCCGATGGTAGGCTTGAACAACGAGTGGCATTCCTTCTTCAAATTCATCCTCGTCCTCGTCCTCTTCAATCTAGCCGCTGCTGCCATCTGCCTTTTCATCGGCATTGTATTCAAGGATCTGGGCATGGCGAACCTGGTCGGTAGTTTGGTCATGCTCTTCAGCTTGCTGCTTGCTGGTCTTCTCCTGAACCACGATAGCATTCCGAAGACGGCACTCTGGCTCAAACGGTAAGTTTCTCTCAAACTTTATTTTAAATTTGTCTCTAGCCATGAATTAGAAACGAAGGAAGCTGACGAGTCCTGACAATGCCGTGATAGATATCTATATTCCACTACGGTTTCGAGGCTTTGATTGTTAACGAAGTACGATACCTGTCTTTGACCGAACATAAGTATGGACTCGACATCGAAGTCCCCGGAGCGACTATTCTCAGCACCTTTGGTTTCCAGAGCTTGGCCTACTGGCACGACGTCGTCGGGTTGGCGATATTCTCTGGCGCTTTCATCGTCCTGGCGTACGCCGCCATGCACTTCATCCTCGTCGAAAGAGATGATGGCGAAAAAATATATTTAAACAAATAAAACCTCAGCAAAGCTTGAAGTACGAGCAAATATAAACAAACCAAACTCATGCATCAATGTATACTAACTTTCGTTCCTCCTGTTTGATTGGCGCGCGTCTCTCACATTGTTTCTAGACGACGCGTCCGGAATTGAATTTTTGGGTCTCGGTTTCTCTATTTCTCTCTCCTTTTTTTTTTGTGTGTGTTAAGGCTGTTTAATTACAACATGCCTCTTATGTACGGTTATTCTGAAAATGCTCTCTCTTTTTTATCGCCTCTATACCTTATTATTCGTTAGTAATTATCCCTTCCCTGCATCTGTTCGGAGAAATTGTTATAAAGTATATACGAAATACAGTTCTATACAAAACCTCTTTTTTTCCTTTTTTTTTTTTTTTTTTTTTTGACGCCCTCTCATATACATATTGCTTTATTTATTTATTTTTTTCTTTTCTCTTGATAAATATCTATACATGCTTTCGTCTTTGTCTTTCTGAATAGAGTGAAACACAATACGGCCTACCGTTGGTCATGTCAACATCTTCAATAATATATTAGCTATCCGGACTATCTCTGATTCGAGTTACTCTCGGAGATTGACTATAAATATATATACCACGCAAGACTTATAATTTATAATTTATAATATCTTAATATATATATGTATATATATATCTAGGCAGTGATCAATAAGATGTTCAATATCCCTCCTCGCAGATCGAGACCTCAAGACTTATAATCGATTGTTCATGCCTGCTAGTCAAGTATAAAAAGCCCCATCTCGATGACGAGTACTGCCAATAGTTCGTCGTACGTCGTCTGATTCGAATTCCTTATTGTCGTAATTATTCGTTATACTTTAAGATTAAACAAGGACCATGTACCTCGTTGGACACACGTATACTCTAATTATAAAAATATATCGATAATAATAATTAATTGAACGATCTAATAAAAGATAACGGAATGATAATATATCAAATGATAATAATCTAATTGTTCTTTATCGGTAGGTATATTGATCGTTATTGTATATTTATATTATCGTTATTCTGTTCTTTTTCATTTCCACAGAACTGCAAAGATATATTACTGGAGCACGAGGATTGACCGGCTAAAAGCAACTGGAGGTCTTTCTCAGCGTGCAAGAAAGAAGAACCTTTAAAACGTTCTAACTCCCAACAGTCTGGTTGAAATTGAATAAACCTCCATGCCGCAGTCCTGAGCACGGCCTTTTTTAATCTCCAAACAAGAATACAGTTAAGGTACTGGAGGAAGTAGCTTGGCAAGCTGCTGCGCTGCGGGTGCCAGTCTCGGGGATTCTAGGCTCCCCGCGCCATCAAAAGCCCACGGGTCGCGGAGGTTATTATCCTTCCAAGCCTATCCTGTACATGCATCCAGCCTTATAGCTTTCTCTCGCTAGTATTTATCGTCCCACAAATCCACGAACCCTTGCAGCTTGGAACTCGAGACTCGAGTTCAGCGCACTGTCAAACCTCGGAGACGCGTGGGAAGGAAATAACGCCACTTCACGGAAAAAAAAGAAAAGAAAAAAAAGGCCAACGGGTTTTCCTTTTCCCTTGCTTGAATCGAAGAAAGAAAAACCTTCAGCTACTTGTTCATTTTAAAAAGAAAATTAGTTTCTATTTATGAAACCCTCGTTTTTTAATTACATGCAGATAATAATAAGTGGATCCTCCATTTTTCTGTCCTCTGTTGGGACTTGGGAGAAAGATAGAAAGAAAGAAAGAAAGAAAGAGTGGGTCCCCCCCAAATCCATGTGCTGAATCGGTCTGATGCAAGACCTTTGCAGCTCCTATCTGCTTCCTCCACCCGTTGATTGTCGCGAACGAGATTTAGGCTGTGATCCCTGCCCCCTTCTTCCTCCACCCCGCAGCAGTAATCTGAACGGGAAATTAATGAAATTTCATATTAAATTGGCCATTTGAGCTCGTGTTGTATCGTGTTGTAGTAGTAGGTTGGCTTTTCTGATCATACCTTTGACAGGCAAATACCTATATGCAATGATATAAATTTCCGTACTAGCGGTTGGACATATCCGAAATAACTGGATTGATTGCTTGATGAATCCTGAAGTCATCATTATTGGTTGGTTTGAAGGACACTCACCGTTAGAGGGTTATTCCCTCTTTTTTTTTCCCGACCTTCAAGAAAATTCAATTCTATGAACTTTTGTTGCTACGAGACCGCCTAAAGAGAGGCTCTTCATCCCGCAGGAGGAGGATTAGAGGGGGAACCCACCAAATTATTATATCAACGGCCCAGCGCCGAATACTTTTAACTAACATGTAAAATTTATCTGTGAAGAACCTTCCTTAGCTTTCTCCCTGTACTTCATATATATCTTTTTATATTTGAGTGTTCTTTTTGGCTTCTAACAGTATTATTGTTTTCCGGATTTATACTTCCTGTTAATAGAGATTTCCATATTCTTTATACACTTCTTTATATTGAAAAGGGATATTTGGTTCGTCTTCCTTTGGGTTTTGTCATCCCAGGGTTTAAAATTTATTTTGAGCCGTTTTATACCTTTTCTCGTCAAGCTCGTCCCAACCTTGTCACCGTCTTCTCAGCAACCTTCAAGCTTGGGTTAGAAATCCTACCGACGATGTCTCTAGCAGGTACGTCATTTTATCCATAAAACATCCCTTTTCACCTAAGGTCAAACCCTTTTCACTATCACAGCAAATGACTAACATGCCCGGTCTCTTCCTTCTCCTCAGCAAAACAAACGGAGGTCAACGACCTCATGGCGTCGCTTAAGGCGGATCTGACGGAAAAGAAGCTCACAACCGATCGTACGTACTACTACGACCATAACGTTCTAACCACTTTGAAGTACGCCTTACTAACAAAGGGAGGACGGAGGTCTTTGGACAGAACGCCGCAGCACGCTAGGGAAGCTTAAAGTCCACGGAAGGGATTCGAAAGGCTCAGACGCTATTTTTACAAAAGATGTAAGCGGGTTTCTGCTTCCCCCAAAATATTTTCTCGATCTTTGGCGTTAAGGGACTTGATATTTTTTGTCCACAGAGCAAGATCTAACTGCTCGCGTCCCTTATCGGGAAAAAAAAAATATTCTAGGGCATAAACACATTAGCAACCATCGCTCTAAAAGACAATGACGTTGAGTCGTCGAGGGAAGCTCTGCGGTGCATAGCCAATGCCATGCTACTAGCTCCGGGAACAAGGCAAATATTCATCAATAGCAAATTTGTCAAGGATACTTGCACTAAGTACGAGGTTCGTCTATACTATACCTGTAATGTATATATTTCATTTGTAAAAAGGATGCGGTAGAACTGTGCTAACGACGTCACCCGCTACCTTCCAACAGAGCGATTCGGAAGACGACGAGTTCCTGTTAGCGAGGATCCTATTCTGGTGCACGTACACGGCGGATGCGGCTACGGTAGCGACCTGGGCTGCCGATTATGATCTCGTCCAGAATATCTCGAAAGTGAGGCAGCACCCGTTTTGATAACTACTCACAGATCTACAGGAACGCTGACTGGAACTTGAAACGTCTAGGCGTTGGCGAGACACGCGAAATTCTACGCTGGTGATTCGCCGGCACCGAGCCAGATGATGACCATGGCGGTATCTGAGACGCTTAAATTGATGTTCAACGTCGAGTCCAAGCTAGCAGATCAAAAGGAACTCTTCCTAAAGTATAGGCCTACGCCAATAAATACCGCTTTTGAAGGGAAGCAAATAGCTAAGAGCTTATAACTGTTTTTTGTAGGGACGTCGGGCAACTCTTTGACCTACTACGAAAGAATGCGCTTGCAGACGCCGCCGTTCCAACCGCCGTTGACTCACGTCCTCAACGCTTTGAGCGAGATCGAGTTCCAGAATAACACGGAGGATGTTTTTCCCAAGCTCGAGTCCGCAAATCAACGCCGAGCGCCTGGTTGAGATCATCGAAAAGGCGACGTCCGATGGTTTCCTAGAAGAAAAGGGCCAATTTGACTTTGACGAGCAGGGTGCTTCTTTGCTGAAGCTCCTATATGTGATGTATCTGTCGGCACCGGATGAGGTTAAAGAGTACCTACAGAAGAGCCTGTTACCGAAGGAAGAGTATGTGGTTCCGTCTTTATAAGTTAATCCTTTTTTTTTTTTTTTTTTTACTTTGGCGTTAATTTGCAGATCCTGACTACCACTGTTCTTCCTCGCTCGCTAGGGATCGCGATAAGCCGTTGGGACGCGGGTCTTCCCTGTCTGCTAGACTGTTACAGATCACCACCTCAGCCATGGCTCCGAATACTCGTGACCTCATGTCCGCCCTCCTCTACCGACTATCCGACAGTGACCCGCAAGATTCGTCCAGAACGTCGGTTACGGATTTGCTTCCGGTTATCTAATGTCGCAAGGCATCCCTCTGCTACAAGAATCGATAAATGGCACCGGAGCTAAGTCTGCCGAAGGAAGGCCGATAAACCCTGTTACGGGCCAGGCGCTCGAAACTGAATCGGTTCCGGACCTACCTGAGATGACAGACGAAGAGAAGGAACGGGAAGCTGAAAGGCTTTTTGTACTGTTCGAAAGGTTTGTGCAATAACTCTCCCATGAAAATTATCAATAAATTGAGGTTCGCCGCTAACCAGATATACTAGATTAAACAAAACCGGCATCATCAACGTGGGAAAACCCCGTTCGGACTGCTCAACAGGAGGCAGATTCGAAGAGCTGGACTGAGGTGCATTATATATAATTTTATTCGGCTTTACTAGAGTCTTTCTTTCTCCCTTCTTATGCTCTTTTCTTCTTAACTCCTTTCATATATATCCCTTTACATTCTTCAAGCATATACAACCTTTTAATTCCCCTTAGTACAACATAAGTATTTGGCATGGAGAACATTCCGTGCATAGCATTTCTTGCACTTTTTTTTTAAAATATCAAAGCACGCTTTTTTTATATTCTCTGCATTCTTTTTGCGGGCTTCTCATAGCGGCAAGCATGTACGGATGCTTTACTATTGAAGCATTTGTAGCAGTATATTTCTTGTAATTAATGGGTAAATGACTGGGTGTAGTTATTTATGGCCAAAGATCACAGTTTTCATTTTCAATTCGCATGTATACATAGGATCCTTTTAATATAATAACTCCTTCAACAAATTTATCGCCCTATCTTTGCTTAACAATATCATACTGTACTAATAGCTAATACTAGCTAATAGTAGCAGTCGAAATAGTAGTAATTTCAGTTTATGATTACTTAAGTACATATATCATTGTATACTTTTATTTAGTTACTTCAACTTTGTACTTTCCTTGTATCGGTAATACTTGCGGAAAGAATATACCTCCCGCCATGGACAATTTATATGAGTGTGCAGCAATAATACCTCACCACCTTGATCACGCCATACTATTTCGATCGATCTTGCCCCCGCTACCGATTAAAAAAAAAAAAAAAAAAAAAAAAGAAAAGAGCTGATAATTATTACCCGCTAATTATAATGAAAGAAAATTCCAGCAAATCTTGTTTTGCATCGCAGCTTGTACTTTAGCTCGTGTATCTTATTTACCCATCAAATTCCCAACTTCGTAGCTTTTCGTGACGTCGAGGAGGGAGCACTGCAGGCGCCTTCCACCTGCTCTGTATTTCATTCCCCGTCGTCAAGAGCACTAGCAAAAAAAAAAAAAAAAAAAAAAAAAAAAAAATAGAAAGAATGGATAGCAATATATAAGTACTCTAATAAATAATCAAATCAAAACATACTTCCTGAAGTAGCTGGAGTTTGTATACCTGTATAGAAGTAGCTAGCTGCTCAATAGATTTTTTTTTTTTTTTTTTTTTTGGCTTGTGATATATCATCTTAAATTCTCTTGATTTGGTAGGAGACACTAATCGGTCCTGTATTCATTCCATTCACTAAAGTATACATTGTATTACATTACTTACTCCACCTGTTTGTTCTCGCCTGCCTTACCTCTCTCTTTTTTCTTTCTTTCTTTCTTTCTTTCTTTCCATACTTTTATCAGTGAGTGGTACTTACTTTTACTTAAGTAGTACTTTGTTTTTTAGTGGCCCAAGATCAGACGAAAACCCACAGCAACCGCCCAATCAAGGCGAAGAATCAATTATATTTCTTTCTAATACTTTTTATTTTTTTAGTCATTGCGAAAGTGAGGGAAAAAGGAAATTTCTCTCTACTTCCTTCCTTCTCGGTACTTTATAAAATAGTTGGTAGTTGATTACATTTGTTAATTCTAGTAGCATACTTATTATCCCTTTGATCGCTCTAAAATAAAGACAAGCATTTTCCTTCGCTTTCGCCCTTTCGCCCTTCTCCTCATCCTCATCCTCATCCTCATCCTTTCGATCCTACTACCTACTCTCCACAGCGCTTCACTATAACTAACTTCCTTTGAGCGAGCAATCGATCAATCAACCAGTCGACACCTTTGGACGCAGATCTATAACACCCCAACAGCATTATCTCATTTACACTACTATGACAAGTGTCGTACCCTACAACAGAGATAATTCGAGCGTCGTCTTGTGAGTGGGAAATAATCCGACGAAAATCCCGATCGTCATGGATTTCAAAAAGAATCTTTTTTGCTCATTACCCCGGATTTTTTTTTTTTTTTTTTTTTTTTTTTTCATTTTCCTAAGCGAAAATTTAAAAAGGAGATTAGAAAGGCTAACATCATCTCCCGCCTTTCTCTCTCACCTCTCGTCGGAATTCTTTCCCCTCCTTCGATCGCGATCGCACCCTTTCCCTTCTACGCATGTAGACGTCACGAGAATCGCCTCGTGGTATACGACGGACAATCCGCCAGCTGGTGCTCAGGTCGACGCCTGCGGTTCCGGCGCGGATACACCGCGATCCTTCCCGGCGGCCCACGTCGCCCCTCTCAGTTCGCCGGACTGCCCTTACTGCCACCGCCTTCCGCGTGCCCGTACTGCCAACAGCCCATCCTCGGCGGCGACGATGACGACGGCGTTAGCCCCGCGGCGGCGAACCTGCTGAGGCTGATGAGCAGCACCCGAATTTATCAACCCTGAATATTTCCGGCTGCTGAGGTCGAGGTGAGATTTTTTTTTTTCTTTTTTTTTTTTTTTTAAAGCGGTCTAAGCATATGACTAAGAATGATTTCTTCTGTTTAATGATCGCCCACACAGTACCGAGCCCTCGTCGAGTGCGATCGGACATCAATCGCCATTAATACCCGGGTCTCCGAGGCGGCGCATACCCAGTCTCGAAGGTAGCCAGGGAAGGTCATCAGGACCCCAACAGGTCGCTCGTACTCTGGTAGTGGTGCATCCTCACCACCACACGGGCAGGGTATCTCTTCTTCGGCATTTAGCCCGAACTATTTCGAAAGGTGCCGTTCCTTTTTTGCTTAGAGTTAGGTCATACTTATATATACGCACTAACAATCTGGGAAATTTCCTATCTACAGATTCTTCGTTACAGAAAGAGAACTAGGCAGGGCGGCAAGGGTGTCGTACTGCTGGTACGGCACGTCCTCGATGGCGTGATGCTCGGGCATTTCGCCTGCAAACGCGTTCCGATCGGTAGTTTACATACCACTTCCACTGAGAAAAAGTGAAGATTCAAACCATTAAAAACATGGCTGATATTATTCATGATGCTTTTCCTTCCGGAAAAAAGGTGACAATCACGAATGGCTCGAAAAGGTGCTGCTGGAAGTTCAGCTACTCCAGCAGCTATCACATCAGAACCTAGTCTCGTATAGGCACGTTTGGCTAGAAAATTGGTTCTTACTCGTAAGTTGTTTCCCTCTATCGGCCTTTGAATATTCAGAAGTGAGAAGCAATTCTAATCTATTATTTGATATTGCCACAGAGTTCGGATCTGGTGTGCCTGTACCGTGTGCATTCATCTTGCAGCAAGTAAGTAGTTTTTAGACCTGTTCATTATCGTTATGCTAATTGTACTAACTGAATATTGATCAACAGTACTGCAATGCCGGTGACCTTCATAACTATATTTATCATAAGAAGAAAAGAAGGTTACGAACGAAGATCTCAAAGATCAAATGCGTATGAGAGAATGTCTAAAGGGCAGATACCTGCGGCCGACGACGGGCCGAGAGTTTTGCCCTTCGAACAAATAATATCTTTTTTCAGAGACATAGCGTCCGGTTGAATCATTTGCATTCAAACGGATTATACACAGAGACTTAAAACCGTCGAACTGCTTGCTAAGCGATATGGGCATGCCCGGCGGAGAACTTAGGGTGCTCGTGAGTGATTTCGGAGAGGTTCAGATGGAAACACGGTCAGAAGTTCTACAGGTGCTACCGGCACTATTTCGTATTGTGCGCCTGAGGTCTTACAGGGGTATGTCTTTGCGTTTCCCATTTAGCCAAGCTAATCCTCTTATGCAATCTTTTTGGGGTACTTTACTTACCGTATTTATCCAGTCGCTCCCGATGGCGCTTTGGCAACTTCACGAACAAGTCCGATATTTTCTCGCTGGGAATGATCCTGTACTTCATGTGCTTTGGAAAGCTTCCTTACGTGAGCGCAGATCAGGAAAATGAAGAAAACGAGGATTTAGACGACTTACGGGCCGAGATATCTGCCTGGGCTGGGTTTGACGATGCTACGAGAATGCGGCGGATCTCCCGACGGCCTGTATAAGTCACTGAAGCATTTGTTATCAAAGGATCCAAATAAACGGCCACAAGCCTCGGACATCCTACTAGGAATGTCTGGGTTCAACTACAGAGAAGATCAGCCATTGGTTCGTAAATGCAGACAAACATCCCGATGCTCATTCTCTCCTATATGATATTTCTGGACGAAGTTTCTAACATTAATGTCGTCATCTTTTTCTGAATTTCTAGAGAGGGACCTTGTCCCAAAGCCCCAAAACCCACTAATATTGCGACGGACGAGACATCATTTTCCTCCAGAATCTCTCCAGTAGCCGACAGTGGACCGGTAACGCAACTTCCAGCCCGCCCCGTCCGTTTCTTCCCGAGGTAAAACCGCGGTCGGCTCTTCCTCTGCTAACGGCCACAAGCGCCATCATCACCCTAACCACCACCACCACCATCACAAGAAGCAGAAGTCAACCGTGCCATCGAAACTGCGCGATATATTTCAAATCAGCAGAGGCCCGCCGAGATGATTACGGATAACGAGTACAACTCAGGTCACTCCGCCGATATATCGGCTGCTCCGAGGAAGAAATCGTCGACGAGCACGTCAAGCGGGAAGATAGGTATTAGACGACGAGGAAGAAGAAATACGGGGGGAAGGTTACAACGCCGGTTCGATGATCCTGCGGCCGCGGAACGGGCAGCACGAGCATAAGAGCCTTATCGTCCCCCTCCGCGATGTCGCCGCCGGCGTTGATGTCGCCTCCTCCCGTTCCTATACAGAGAAGAAGCACACTTCACTGGTAATCCTGAAGCCTGGTTCTTTTTGAGGGTTCTGGTGTTCCTCGGAAAGGTAAGGATATCTCGCAGTCGTTGATCTGGTAAATTTATACTAATTATCATTCCTTTTAAGATTATTTCAATGACTAGTCTTGTAATCCGCTGGCTGCAAATCCGGTTGTATTTACTCTCTTCTAGTACTAGCGTTGGCGATTTAATAGGGTAAGCACTTTTCACTCCCGTTGTCTTTATGTCTTCTCCGTGGTTTTCTTCAATTTATAACATCGGTTGCTGATATATGTCCTGTATATCGTGTTTCTTTATAGACCTTTCTTCTTAACATCGGCTATATTGCTGGTATCCATCTCGCGGCCGTTCTTATGCTAAATAGTTGGAAGATGCTCTGTGTTCCTAGCGACTTTCAAGAGTTTTGAAGTTTTTTTTTTTTTTTTTGTAAAATTTGTTATTTCTTCCTCAAGATACCATATTCTCTCCTTTTCATCATTTTAGTTTATAATATCCTTCGCTTGGATTTTTTGTTATTCTTTCACTCGCATCATTCTCATAAGGTATAAACTGGTCCGGAGCAAATTGGTGTTCGTTTCTTCTTTCTCTCTCTCTATTTTTTGTTTTTGTTAATATTCTTAGGTAAGTTTTACAGATTGTTGAAAGGAATTTCAGATGGCAGATATAAATTGAGCAATATCCGTATTAATGCATCACACTTTTCACTTTCACTACAAATGTCCGAGTAATTGCCAGATAAGTCTGGAAACCCTTCACGTTTGTGGTATGGTACGTAACGTATATTTTCCAAGTAACTAAAACGTATATAAACAGGGATATATATTTATATATAAGGGAGAAAAGGCAGGGAAAAATGTACAAATCGAAGATAAGGGGGGGGCAATACAGTGATGCACGAAAATCATGTAAAATCAGTATATAACTTATGTATAGTTTGCAGCAACGGTAAGGCAGAGAGGGAAAGGGAAAGGGCGACGGAGAGGGAGAGGAAATGACGAGCTTTCGAGGAAAACACAAAAGCTCTGCGAAGAGTAATAGGGTGCGCGCAACAAAATAGCTAAGAAACAGATCACTTTTTTTCAAGAAAATAAAGTATGCAGGAGGTTTACATGAGGGAGGTTAGTTAAAGACAGAAGAGAGAAAAAAGCAAAAAATAATATCAAGGGCGGAAAGGCAGCCCTATGTAAAGCCTCAATAATTAGGATAAATAGAAGAAAAAACAAATGAGTAAGAGGTTAATATATTAACACAGAAAAAATTTTTGGAGAGTAAAGTAATGTTATTGAATAGTCTAAAGAGGTGAACATCACATATATATATATATATATAGAGTACCGATCAACAGGATGGGGAGTATAAGAACGGGGAGCGGGGGTTAAGTACGGCTTGGAGCTAGGAAAACAAGCAACAGCGCTTTGCCGGTACCATTGGAGATTTTGTAATTAAAAGCCTATCTTGTCCGTCTTAGCGTGCTCAACCTAGCTTCAGCAGCAATGACCTATCGGTAGAAGTAAACGAATTAGTACAAGTCCTGAGCACTCTAAGAAAGGAAGTGTATCCTCAAGTTTGTTGGATACTCACATCAGCAGCCTGTTGAACTTCCAAATACGTCCTGACGTCTTTCAGCCATCACTAGCCAGCGTCTTTGCCAACCCTTCAATTGATTCATTTCTCTGGCGGCATTGTCGAGATCCCCTTCCTCTAGGAAGGTTTCCGTTCTCGTGAGGATACTCTCCACGTCCGTACCTGCGCGAGGCCCTTCTTTTTGAACAAAAGCTTGCTGAACAGCCAACTTGATGCATGTCCGGCTACACCAGCGTCTTCTGGTAGCAAGGCAGCCTTTCTAACCTCAACGGAAACTTTCTGAACCTGTCGAAGATTTGTGGCGGAGACTGCAAGCCCTTCTGGTACGCCGTAGGGTTGATCGACGCGATCGCAGCTTTACACCTCATCATCATCGATAGCTCTTTGAGCGCGGCAAGTTCTTTCACGAACGGTCGCGGCTGCTGAGGATCCGAGATGGAAGACCGTAGAGCTTCGATGGCGACGTGAAGCTTCTGCGTCTTGAGGTCGGAGTCGATAACGCCGGACCACTTTTGGACGAGGTTCTCCAGTTCCTTGACCTCCTTCTCGAGTTCCTCCAACTTGCCGAGCCTTCCGTTGCGCTCATTCTCGACGAGGTCCTTGAGGTCACCCAGCCCTTTTTCTTCATGTCGATGGCCTGCTGGACGAGGCTGTCCGCAGCTTTTCTTCGATACTGGTTCGTGCGGTCCAGCTCGGTCTTCAGCTTGGATTGATACGTGTGCTCCAGCTGCTCCGCTCCTTTTCATACTCTTCCTCACTGAGCCTGCGCGGCCTCGACCTCTTCACCGACGCGCTGTACGAGCCGCTAGCAACCTTTGAGAATTCTAGCTCCTGGTCCTTCAAAGCCGCGATGCGGATTTCCTCTCGAGTCTTTGATATCCTTTTATCTTGTCGTTCAGGTTGCTCAGCTCGGACTTAGCCGAGTGGACCAGAGGGTGGAACTTCTCGGCGAACCTTCTTTTCGCTCTCGCTCACTAGCGAAACTACCTTGTTTATGATATACGCTAGTTCCTGGATGAGCGGGTCGTGCTTGTCTACCTCTGTTAGTTCCGCCGCGAAGCCCTCGGCATCCTGCCGGTCGAGGATTCAATATGGTCCCTCAGCCCTTAGGGGACGGCAAGGTTGGGAGCTTATCGTCTCGGTTCACATTCGCATCCACGGGTATTACCGTAGTTTTGCTACATCTTCTTTCGGCGCGTCCCCCTTCTTCTCCTGCTCATCCTTTTGCTTCCTCCTCCTTTTGTTCCGCGTTTCCAACTTTTGCTCCTTTTGTCCTCCTCCTTAGCTCGAGCGCTGACGTGGGGACCGGCGTTCTCTAGATCCGAGCTCTCGGTCTTTCGTTCTCCGCAATCTTCCACGTAGCCCGCTTTTTTCGGATTGTATCTTGGCCGTCTGATCCCGTGGGTACTCGGCGTCGCATGAGGGAAGCTCGTTTGAATTGCTGCTCCTCAATGTACAGCACGACATCCTCCGCAACGGAACGTACTCTGTGAAAAAGTCGTGGAAATTGTCGTTGTGCAAAGAGTACCAAACGCCTCCGCCGAAACCGGTCGCACCTAGTGCGTCAGGAAGAGTATAAAGTTCCGGAACCTGTGCCTTTTCTTCGGAGTGTGGCGGGGTTGCGGTAGAATCCGTCGCCGGCGGAGGGGGCTGTGGGGGTCGGCGTTATTGCACGGGGGTATTTTTCGCCAGCTCGGACTCGGCGTCGCTGTCCTCAAAGCCTGGGGATCGGAAACGGCCCTTTAGCCGTTTTGCTATCTGAGCCTTGGGAGACGGCGGTTCTGGGTTCTTGATACTGTCTTTTAAGGCTTCGGATGGTTTGTCGGCGAATTGTCGCTGCGGAACGTCACACGAGAGCAGAAAGTAAAGCACATGTCGCAAGCCAAAACCCTATTCAAGAAAACCTGAGATTCCGATTGGAATGAACTCCATCACGAACTCCAAAAGCGAATGGTATGATAGATTACCTTGATACAATTGATATCCCGGTATCCTATTAACGTTCCAGCAGACCTGACAGCCGGCCTGACAGCCGCCGCGCGCTAAAAGCGGGAACCACAACTCGGAGCATGCCCTTTCACTGGATTTAAGACAGGAGATCGACGTTAATTTTGAGGGTAATGACTTCAAGATAATGAGCGACAGATACTCGAATTGATGAACGAACGTGAGAGTCAATTGGCGTTGATGAAAAGGTTCGGTCGGTTAAGGACTGTGTTTTTTTTTTTTTTTTTTTTTTTAATCGGGTTAGGTGTGAGGTAATAAAATTTTTTTTCCTATTCCCTTTTTTTTCAAAATGCCCACTTGAAAATGTAATTTAAAAAATTTTCGATCAAAAAAATTATAAATTATTTTGAAATCAAAGAGATTACCAGCAAGTTTAAGCGAAGGGTGGTTTGAAAATAGAAAAAAATATATACTTCCAGGTACAAAATGAAAAACAAAGCTTATATCTGATTAGGCGAGAAGGAATTTATTATTACTAGAGCCTGTATCTAGAATAGCTGATACCTTTGGAGTTAAAGATGAATAGTCTTTGGTTGGCCTAGTTCCTTAGAAACGTATACGCGCGGACCGCTTGTTTATACTATTGGTAAACAAAAGCAAATCAAACCAACCTTCCATGCTTAGTAAACAAAAGAAAAAAAAGTGAAAGACGTTGGTCTAAAAAAGGGACTTTAAAAATTCCTTATTGCCCAAAAACAGAACGCCAGGTTAGACCGGATAAAGAAGCGAAAAGAAAAAGCAAAA